>CP094636.1:16203002-16490017 GCA_023657505.1 Camelina hispida
GAGTTTTGGGTGGGCGTAGGGTCTACTTTTGGGTGGTGATGCTGAGTTGTGGTGGAGATCAGTGGTTCTTCTAGGAGCGCGCAGAGGAGATGACTTGGGCTGACTTCGTCTCGGAGTTCAACCGCAAGTATTTTCCTAGAGAGCATTGGACCGGTTGGAGGTGCAGTTCCTTCCGAGATATCTCGGGGACGCGGTCAGTGCGGGAGCTGGATTTAGGATTCAGTCGACTCTTATGTTATGGGGGTCGAGCTATGGAGTCCGAGGAGGCTCAGGTGAGGAGGTTTATGAGAGCTCTACGGGATGATTTGAGAGTTCACTGTAGAGGACGGTATTGTGCTACGCGTGCAGAGCTGGTTGAGACTGCAGCAGAGATCGAGGAGGATATCCGGGCACAGTCAGTGTCGGTTACTCCAGTAGCTCAGCCTAGTAAGGCTCAGCAGCAGGGTGGTTCCAGCAGGGCGGTAGGCATGCTCAGGGAACCAAGAGGAAGTGGGAGGCTACGCGAGAAGCCGAGTGGTGCAGGTTGCTTCAGTTGTGGAAGCAAGGATCACAAGGTTGCTAGTTGTCCCAAGAGGAGTGTTCCGACGGCGGGGCCTCGGGTATGTTACCATTGCAGAGACGGGGGCACATCAGGCCTTTTTGTCCCAGTGCTGCAGCCGGCAGCAGTGGCAGCGTTGCAGCAGGTGCAGCCTGGTGGTCAGCAGGTGGCACGGATTGAGCAGGGGGCCTCGGGTTTACACGACAGCTGAGACTGGTGGAACCAGTGCCGGGCGATCACAGGTAAATTTTCTGGTACTTAACTTTGTGAATTTTTTAGTAGGTTCAGATTGTATATGTTTCTGTGATAAAGTGTTAGGTTCTCAACACATGAGGTTTGTGTAGGGACCTTGTTGGTGGGCGGGTTTAAGTCCCATGTTATGTTTGATTCTGGAGCTTCGCATAGCTTCATTACTCCAGTGTGCGAGTGTGCGGGGATCAGCGGGGATCCTGGAGCGTGCGGGAGTTGTCGAGTTGCGGGAGGCGAGTTCTGAGAGTGATTGGACGAGCTAGGGAATTGATATTCAGATCGCAGGAGAGTCGTGGCCAGCAGATTTGCTTATCAGTCCGAGTGGAGCTGTATGATGTTATTCTCGGGATGGATTGGTTGCATCGGCATAGGGTGCATTTGGATTGCCATCGGGGTAGAGTGGAGTTTGAGCGTTCAGGAGGGAAGTTGGTTTCGGGGTATTAGACCGACTTCGGGAGTCTTGTGATCTCAGCCATTCAGGCTGGGAAGATGATCGAGAAGGGCCGTGAGGCTTATCGGTTACTATATCTATGCCGAGTCGGTGGGAAGTCTACGGTTAGCGGTATTCCAGTAGTGGAGGAATTTGAGGATGTGTTTCAGTCTTTGCAGGGATTACCACCATCACGGTCGGATCCTTTTACCATTGAACTGGAACCGGGGACGACACCGTTATCCAAGGCTCCTTCAGAGAATGGCTCCAGCAGAGATGGCAGAGCTGAAGAAGCAGCTAGAAGATTTGTTGAGTAAGGGATTCATCCGTCCTGAGTGTACCACCGTGGGGAGCGCCGGTGTTGTTTGTGAAGAAGAAGGATGGGAGTTTCAGGTTGTGTATGATTATCGGGGTTTGAACCGGGTCACTGTGAAGAACAAGTATCCTCTTCCTAGGATCGATGAGTTGTTGGATCAGTTGAGGGTGCTACTTGGTTCTCCAAGGTAGATCTGGCGTCGGGTTATCATCGGATACCGATAGTTGAGGCAGATGTGAGGAAGACTGCTTGGACGAGATATGGGCACTATGAGTTTGTGGTGATGCCCTTCGGTTTGACTAACGCACCAGCAGCGTTTATGAGATTGATGAACAGTGTGTTTCAGGAGTTTGGATGTATCTGTCATCATTTTCATCGACGACATCCTGGTTTATTCTAAGAGTCTGAGGAGCATGCAGTGCATTTGAGAGCTGTCATGGAGAAGCTGCGGGAGCAGAAGCTATTTGCTAAGTTGAGCAAGTGCAGTTTTTGGCAGCGTGAGATGGGCTTTTAGGGACACATTGTTTCTGCGAGGGGTTTCTGTAGATCCAGGAGAAGATTCAGGCTATCAGGGATTGGCCTAGACCGCAGAATGCCACAGAGATCAGGAGTTTCCTTGGATTGGCAGGTTATTACAGGAGATTTGTGCAGGGGTTTGCAAGCAGAGCACGTCCTATGACTAAGTTGACAGGGAAGGATGTTCCTTTTGTCTGGTCAGAAGAGTGTGAGGAAGGCTTTGCAAGCCTGAAGGAGATGTTGACTACTGCGCCAGTATTGGCTTTGCCAAGCAGGGAGAACCCTATGTGGTTTATACAGATGCATCGAGAGTTGGTTTGGGGTGTGTTCTGATGCAGCATGGGAAGGTGATTGCCTATGCATCGCGGCAGTTGCGGGTGCATGAAGGCAACTATCCTACTCATGATTTGGAGATGGGTGCTGTAGTTTTTGCCCTGAAGATTTGGAGATCTTATCTTTATGGTGCAAAGGTACAGGTGTTCACAGATCATAAGAGCCTGAAGTATATATTCACTCAGCCTGAGTTGAATTTGAGACAGAGGCGGTGGATGGAGCTTGTGGCGGATTATGATTTGGAGATAGCCTATCATCTGGTAAGGATAACACGGTTGCGAATGCTCTGAGTCGGAAGAGGGTAGCTTCGGCTCAGGAGCAGGAGATGGAGTCTCTGGTAGGAGAGATCAGTGCGTTGAGCTTGTGTGCTGTTTCACTAGAACCGTTGGGTTTGGAAGCAGTGGACAGAGCAGATCTTACTGAGTAGGGTGCGGTTGGCACGGAGAAGGATTTGGGGCTGGTGAATGCCTCAAAGGATGTTGATTCAGTATCAGGTCTCGAGATAATGGTACTATCTTGGTGCATGGTCGGATTTGTGTGCCCAAGGATGAGGAGTTGAGGCAGGAGATTCTGAGAGAGGCTCATTCGAGCAAGCTATCTATTCATCCGGGAGCGACTAAGATGTACCGTGACCTCAAGATGTACTATCATTGGGTCGGGATGAAGAAGGATGTGGCTAGTTGGGTTTCGAGGTGTGATGTGTGTCAGCTAGTGAAGGCTGAGCATCATGTTCCTGGCGGGTTACTGAAGAGCTTACCATTCACTGAGTGGAAGTGGGATATGATTACCATGGATTTTGTGGTAGGATTGCCAGTGTCACGGACTTTTGATGCTATTTGGGTCATTGTGGACCGGTTGACTAAGTCAGCACATTTTCTGGCCATTAAGAAGACTGATGGAGCAGCGGTCTTGGCTAAGAAGTATGTGAGAGAGATAGTCAGATTGCATGGGGTGCCAGCGAGCATTGTGTCTGACAGAGATTCTAAGTTCACTTCGGTGTTCTGGCAGGCATTTCAGGCAGAGATGGGCACTAAGGTGCATATGAGTACAGCTTATCATCCCCAGACAGATGGACAGTCCGAGAGGACGATCCAGACGTTGGAGGATTTGCTGAGGATGTGTGTTGGATTGGGGTGGCCATTGGGCAGATCACCTGAACCTGGTAGAGTTTGCTTACAACAACAGCTATCAGGCGAGTATTGGTATGGCTCCTTATGGGGCTTTGTATGGGAGGCCGTGTCGTACACCGTTATGCTGGACTCAGGTGGGGGAAGGAGCATGTACGGGGCAGATTTTGTTCAGGAGACCTCAGAGAAGATTCGGGTTCTCAAGCTGAACATGAAAGAGGCTCGGGATAGGCAGAGGAGTTATGCAGATAAGAGGAGAAGAGACCTGGAGTTTCAGGTAGGAGACAGAGTGTACCTCAAGATGGCCATGTTGCGGGGTCCGAACAGGTCATTGACAGAGACTAAGTTGAGTCCGAGGTATATGGGTCGTTCGAGTGATTGAGCGAGTTGGACCGGTGGCATATAGACTGGAGTTACCTGAGGTTATGCGTGCTTTCCATAAGGTATTCCATGTGTCTATGTTGCGGAAGTGTCTCCGTGAGGATGATCAGTTGTTGGCTAAGATTCCAGAAGATCTTCAGCCTAACATGACTTTGGAGCGAGACCAGTGAGGGTTCTCGAGAGGAGGATCAAGGAACCGGAAGAAGAAGGTTCCTTTGATGAGAGTCCTTTGGGACTGTGATGGTGTGGAGGAGCAGACTTGGGAACCTGAGGCAAGGATGAAGGCAAGGTTCAAGTGGTATGAGAAGCAACCACGACTGAGCTTGCCTAGTCTGTTCCGTCGTAATCCGTGGCTGGAGCGGGAATGGAGTATTCCAGCCCATCTCTCTTGTTACTCGGTCGCTTGGGGTGGTTGGTTGTGCGACTCGGTAACAAGATGAGGTGGTGCTCGGGATGCAAAGTTTCCGTGAGGCGGGTTGGGAAAAGTTCCCGAAATAGAAGTTTCCTTAAGTGGAAAGTTTCCAGAAATGGAAAGTGCTAAATATGGAAAGTTTCTCGGGAAGAGAATTTGTCCGGTTTTGCGGTGGAAAGCACAGGGAGGGCTTTTGTGCCTTTGTGGCGGACTTTGGTCAGAGTGCCTGTGTGTGGCGGTCTTGTTAGACATTGTGTGGCCTTTGTGGCGGGCTTTTAGCCAATTGTGTGGTTTTGTGGCGGGTTTTAGCCGTTTGTTGGCCTTTGTGGCGGGCTGTTTAGCCAGAGTGTCTTTGTGACGGTCTTTGGGACAGATGGTCTTTGTGACGGTCCTTCGGGACAGATGGTCTTTGTGACGGTCCTTCGGGACAGATGGTCTTTGTGACGGTCCTTCGGGACAGATGGTCTTCGTGACGGTCCTTCGGGACAGATGGTCTTCGTGACGGTCCTTCGGGACGAGTGGCCTAGGTGGCGGTCCTTTTTAGGACATGTTGTTTGGCCTTTGTGGCGGCCCTTGTGGCGTGTATATGATCCTTGTGTGGTCATATGGTATTCCGAGGGAAAATGTGGCTGGTAGAACATTGAGATGTTTATACGCGAGTCACGGAAAGGAAACCTGGATAGGGATAGGACTCGAGACGTGTTCGAATCGTTTGCTCGCGGCTCTTGGAGGACTTTGGTTCTCCTAGTACTGCCATATTCGGAGACTTTGTGACTTTGGAGTATGGATGGTATATCGACTTCGGACGACGGTCCGGAGGCGCGCTGTAGGTGACGACCCGAGAGACGAGTTTGGATTTTTCCTTATATATTATGGCATGCGGGCTTAGGCCCGATGAGGAGCCAACATTGGCATGCAGACTTAGGTCTGATGAGGAGCCGATGAAACTCAAGGTTTAGCCTATGAGAAAAAGGAAAGTCCAGTCGAGCAAATGATGCCTGGAGCGTGAGTCTATCGCCTAGAGGTGACCTTCTGTAGATCGGTCGGAGGAGTGCGGGCCGTGGAGACGGTTGCACGGGAGTCCTTGGCTGATGGTTGTTTGGGATTCGAGGACGAATCCAGTTTGGTGGGGGAGAATTGTAACATCCGTGAACCGGAATTCCGGTTTAGGATGTGCATCGATCGATGCAGTAGGAGCATCGATCGATGCTGACTCAATTCTGTGCGTTTTGACTTAAGTCAAACGCTGCGTTTTGGGGAAGGAAAAGGGGAAAAACCCTTAAGTCGTGTCTTTTGTCTCATTAGACGGATTCAGCCGTTTTTGAGAAAACAAAAGAGAAAGAGAAGAGTTCCTGAAAGTTCTTGGTGATTCCTTGAGATTTGGGGCGTTCTTTGGTGAGATCTGTAGCTGGGATTGCTGTAGGAGCTTCCTGGAAGCGTGTTCTTGCTGTTTTATTGTTTAGATTCGTCTTGGCACAGGTAAGTGCAGGACCATGGCTTATCTAAGCTAGAGAATCCAGTGATTTGCTTGTTGCTTGTTGTTAGACGTATTAGATTGTTGTTATGGACGTTAGGAAGCTTTCTTGTGGCTTGGGATTGAGTTTCGTGGTTGTAGGAACGAGATCCGAGAAACCGGAGAAATCACGGTGCTCGACGTTGCGTCGATCGATGCATAGCTTGCATCGGTCGATGCAAGTGCGAGGACGGCGCGATGAACTTTAGGGTTTTCGTGTGCGTCGAGCATGCGTCGGTCGATGCAGATTGGGTATCGGTCGATGCAAGTTATACTTGCATCGATCGATGCAGCTTCGTATCGATCGATGCTTCTCTGTTGGCATCGATCGATGCAGTTGTGGCATCGGTCGATGCTATGTCCTGTTTTGGTTATTGTCGTTGATTGTTGTGTGTTGATTACTGATACTCTAATGCTTGTGTGTATAGCCCAGTAGATGGGAGGATTGCCTTACTGAGTATTTATAAAATACTCATGCATTGCAATATGTGTTTGTGGTGCAGGTAAAGGCAAAGTGTGACCGTGGGATCCAGGCAATGAAGAGGAGGATGTTCTAGGGACTCGGTTGGTTGCTGATCTGGCATTGTTAGGTTGCTAGAGTTGAGTCTTAGAGCATTGTTTAGGTTGCTGGTTATTTGTTTTATGATGTTGGATCTTTAGTTAAGATTGGAATTGATATTGGAGTATTGTTATATTTTATTATTGGATTATATTGGATATTGCTATTGAATTTCCGCTGTTGGTTGTGTTTGTGGTTAGGTGACTAGTGGGTATGGGACCACTAGTTGTAGTTTATTTTATTATATTATATTTATTATTTATTATTTAAAAAAAAAAAAAGTCGGTCGTTTCACCTTAATCCACATGCTTAGCAGATATATCCAAATCGAACCACCATGTACTTCTCCGTTGACTTTCATAGCATCCCAAATTCAAACCAAATTCCACTACTTCCTCCATTAAGCTTTCATCGGTGGGTCTCATTAACTTGATCAATATCAAGAACCTTCTAGACTCATTCCGTACAATACCATAACAAGCAAAACTTATCTTTTACCACATGTGGTACTCTTTCTCTCCCGGACTTATTCTATTTAATCTTCCTTTGAGCTTTGCTTTGTTTTTTTTTTCTTTTTTTCTCAAAGTTGTAGGCGAATAATGGGGTCATCGATAATTTACCTACCCCTCGCTTCCAAGCTTTGTGTGATCATTTGACTTAAGAGTAGAATAACGAGGTCACAGGTGATTTACCTACCTCTCTAAACTGATCAAAATCATCTCATCTTTTATTCTCTCTTTTTTTTTTCTAAACAAAGCTCTAAGGAAAAATATTTTAAACTTAAATAAGGGAGAGGAGTACCAAAATTTTTTCATTTCTGAAGTCTTACTTGTCAGGTATGAACAAGGAGTCAAGCTCTATGAATATGAATCTCCTTGATGAGGTAAAAAGATAAGAACAGAAATTACCTCAAGTTTTTATTGATTCTGTTGGAAATTCGGATGTCTCTGGTTCACTGGTCAGCCATTGGATTTTTCATTAGTCGGATTTGTGGATTCAATCTGCAGCATTAATCAACCATGGCAGTACACTAAAAAGAAAAGTCATAGTTCCCAACAAAATTTTTGACTCAATAAAACCAGTTTTTTTTTTTAAGGGAAAAAAAACAAAAACGTAGTTAGTAACTGTCTCCCCCAGACTTAAACAGCACCGTCCTCAGTGTTATCAAGCCTAAGATTGACTAAGAAAGAAAAATCAAATTGAAAAAGTAGGAAACAAATGAACCAGTTTCGTGCTACCAACTATGAGCCTCTGTGTCGACCGATGCATAGTTTGCATCGATCGATGCAGAACAATCGTGCGAGTCCGGCGTATCCTGTTAGTTGCATGTTAGTTGTGTTTCTCTCATGGTTGTCAGCACTGTTAAGAATCACTCAAACACAACATTAAATGCAACATGATAGATAAGGGTTCATAATGCAATACAAGTTCAATCTGAAACAAATGACAAACTGACTCAAGGAAAAATAAAAATGACTCAAAGTGAAAGAGAAAAAGGATAAAAGAAACCGTAAACAGAAGTAGGATCAACCCTCAGAACTAGCATCACCATCAGCATCATCAGCATCACTACCACTAGCTCCAGCAAGGGAGGCGAGAACGGGATCTGTGCCTAGTGGGACGGAAGCAAGCCAATCGAGAAATCGCGTTCCAGAAGGTACGCATGGTGGATGTCTGGTACTCCTGGTAGTCTCCCTGGCTCATAGTACGAGAAGGCTGCGGTGGCTCAGGAAAAGCAGGAAACTCAAATGCTGCAGTGCCAGATGAATAACCAATCTCAAAACCCCAGCAGGGTGATCATCAGCAGTAGCAGCACTCTCATGACGGGAAGGTGATGGTATAACAAAATCAGTGGCAGGAGGAAGAAAACGCAACAGCTCTGCATCCTCTCCAAAAGTGGTGAGGTCTGGTCGCGGCAATCTGATCAGATGAGTACCAGTAGAATCACAAAAACGCCATAGCATCTTCCTCTTCATCCAAGTAGATTTCCTAAAATGTTTCTCATCAATAACACTCCTCTCAGTACTAACAGAGACAGAATCAGTAGCAATACGCAGTCTCTGAAATATAGGAGTAAGCAAACTCCCAACAAACTATTTCTTCCCACGCCCAAAAGCCTTGACCTTCAGAGAGATCAAGTGATCAGCAAACACTGCACCATACTTAACCCTCTCATGATCAACCCATCTATCATCCTCAGCCATCAAATCATAAATCCCAAATGCTAACAAGTGCAACTCACTCACTCTCATCTTACCAGCCTCCATCTTACACAAAATAGTGTTGGCTATGGCTCTTAGAACGTACCTGATCACTGGATGCCTCACATCAATCATAGTAGAACGTCGGGAATCATAATCACCATTACCAAAGTAAGACCAGAGATGCGAGACATCTACAAACTCTGCGGGAAGTGAAACTTCCTCTGGCTCTCTGCTAAAACCGTAAATGTCACAAAGATCAGGTAAAGAAATCTCATACCGCACTCCTCTAATGAAGAAAGACAGCCTTCCTTCACTAGCTTTCGGGACCTGCTCGTTTTGGTATAGAAGGCGGACTGAAGCCATGAACTGCCGGACCAGCTCCGGATACAAGTCATAATGGTGAGTGCACATGGTCCCAAGTCCAATCTTCTCCAGAATCCTCAATACCTCATCATGAATCCCAAGCCTCTGCATAGTTACAGGATCAACAAACCGAGTCGGCAGAATCTCAACCTTAAGCCAAGCATTGTAGAACATTGTCTCATATTCTCCCCAAGCATCAAGTAGTGGTCTGTTGATGTACTCAGGCTTCCTAACCTCTTCAAGTGGACGTCCTGGCCAAACATGCTGTGGTGGAATCCTTTGTCTTTCTCTTTTGGGCCATGGTTCTTGACAATTAGCTTGAAATGGTGCATCAAGAGCTGGAAGTGGTTGGATTGCTCTCAGTGGAACCGGAGGAGGACACGCCGGCGGTGGGAAGTCGGTCTGGCGCGGCAGAGCGACGCCGGAATTGCCGCGGCGAGCTCTCTTCGTTCGTGGGCTGGACGACATTGCTCTGAATCGCCAATCTGATGAGGGAATCGAATAGAGGAGTAAAAACCCAGCAGATAGAGCCCTGAATCGTCGAATTTGGTGCAGAAACGAGGGAGATATGGTCAATCGAAGTTTGTGTTTCTCTCTGGTTCGAGTTCGGGAAAAACGGCGAAGAAGACGAAGTCGAGACACTTTAATCGCGACTTTAGGTTTAGTTGCATCGATCGATGCAGAGGTTGCATCGGTCGATGCAAAAGTTGGGTCGATGCAACTGGGCTTCGGTCCAGCCCACTACCAATTCGATTATTTCAAACCCATCAGCCCGTTAAACCTCTGATCCATTAACTTATCAAGCTTTGCATCGACCGATGCACCAGATGTGTCGATCGATGCAGAGCCACTTCCGTTGTGTTTTAACAATTTCTGCACCACTTAAACTCAAAACTAAAAATTAATAGGTTAGTAAATCCTAAAAAAAATAAAAACAAAAATAAAAACAATTAAATCCTACCAGTGGGTTGCCTCCCACTCAGCGCTTGTTTTAAGTCATTAGCTTGACTTGGCAGCGGATTAGGCAGAAGGTGCATCATCCAAACGCACAATGTGGCCGTCTGGTATCCTGGCTTCAGCCCAATAGTGTTTTACCCTCTGTCCATTGACAGTAAACTTCTCTCCCTTTGAATTAAGCAGCACAATAGCTCCATAGGGCGGATTTCTTGGATAGTGAATGGTCCGGACCAGCGAGAACGAAGCTTTCCAGGAAACAATTTCAAGCGAGTTGTACAGAAGCACCTGATCATTAGGCTCAAAATTTCTGAAGATGATCTTTTTATCATGATAAGCCTTGGTTCTCTCCTTGTATAGCTTAGAGTTCTCAAATGCATGATGTCTAAACTCATCCAACTCATTCAGCTGAACCAACCTTCTCTCTGAAGCCGTCTTGACATCAAAATTTAGCAGTTTAACAGCCCATGCTGCCTTGTGCTCTAACTCCACAAAGATGACATGCTTTCCCATAAAGCAGATGAAAAGGAGTAGTGCCAAGTGGTGTCTTATATGCAGTTCTGTAGGCCCAAAGTACATCATCAAACTTCATAGCCCAATCCTTCTTTGTAACACCCACAGTTTTCTCCAGAATCTCCTTAATCTGCCTGTTGGAAACCTCAACTTGTCCACTAGTCTGAGGATGATATGGACTAGCCACTCTATGTTAAACTCCATATTTCTTCAACAACTTATCAAACACTTTGTTGATAAAGTGCTTACCTCCATCACTGATGACAATCCGAGGCACTCCAAACCGTGGAAAGATAATGGTCTTAAACAGCTTAAGAACCACAGCAGAATCATTCTTGGGACTTGCAATAGCTTCCACCCACTTGGAGACATAGTCAACACCTACAAGGATGTAGTTGTTCTTATATGAAGAAGGGAATGGTCCCATGAAATCAATGCCCCACAATCAAAAACTTCAACCTCAAGGATGAAATTTTGTGGCATCTCATGTCTCCTACTAATCTGTCCTCTTCTTTGACAAGCATCACAGTGAGACACAAACTCATTAGCATCCTTAAACATTGTTGGCCACCAAAACCCTGCTTGAAGAACTTTGGACACTGTCTTGAAAGTAGCAAAGTGTCCAGCATAATCTGATCCATGGCAATGAAACAACACATCAGGAACCTCAGTCTCAGCTAGACATCTCCTGTAAACTCCATCTGAACAATGCTTATACAAGTATGTTTCATCCCAATAGTATCTTCTAAGCTCTCTCAAGAACTTCTTCTTAGCATATCCTGTAAACTTGTCTGTTTCCACCTCTGCAGCAAGGTAATTCGCGATATCAGCATACCACGGTTGATCAGTAGAAGTTACAGCAGCCACATTGTCATCAAACTCGTAACCCGATGATTCATGAACCAAGTGTCGATCGATGCATAATACTGCATCGGTCGATGCATTCGCCAAATTCTGTTCGTATAGAGATGCAGCATCGATCGATGCACCAGCTGTGTCGATCGATGCACTGCCAAGAGTCTGCAAAACTTCACGAGACAAAGTAACTTGAGAACCAATATCAACAAAGTAGACATTCTCTTCTGGCAGTGAATCTTGAATTGGAACATCATCTTCTATCTTGATCCTGGATAAATGATCAGCTACTCCATTCTCAATTCCTTTCTTGTCCTTAACCTCAATGTCAAACTCTTGAAGAAGAAGAATCTATCTTAGTAACCTTGGCTTGGCATCCTTTTTCTGCATCAAATATTTGAGTGCAGCATGATCTTTATGAACTATTACCTTCGATCCAACCAAGTAAGAACGAAACTTCTCAAAAGCAAACACTACTGCTAGCAGCTCCTTCTCTGTTGTTGCATAATTACTTTGAGCATCATCAATTGTTCTACTAGCATAGTATATAACATGAAGTTTCTTATCCTTCCCCTGTCCTAGCACTGCTCCCACTGCAAAATCACTGGCATCACACATTACCTCAAAAGGTAAATCCCAGTCTGGTGGTTGAACAATAGGAGCACTCACAAGCTCTTGCTTAATCCGTTCAAAAGCTAAACGGCATTCATCAGTGAACTCAAACTTGACATCCTTGCATAATAGAGCTGAAAGTGGTCTGGCTATCTTACTGAAATCCTTGATGAAGCGTCTGTAGAAACCAGCATGTCCAAGAAAACTCCTTACCAACTTCACACTATCTGGGGGTTGAAGACTTGTCATCACTTCTATCTTAGCGCGATCTACTTCAATACCAGCCTCTGAAACTCTGTGACCAAGCACTATACCATCTCTAACCATAAAATGACATTTCTCACAATTAAGAACTAAGTGCTTCTCCTCACATCTAGCTAGCACTTTGCAAAGATTATCCAAACAGCTCTTGAATGAAGACCCATAAACAGAAAATTCATCCATGAAAACCTCCATGTAATCTTCAATCATGTCTGTGAAGATGGACATCATACACCTCTGAAATGTTGCAGGAGCATTACAGAGACCAAAAGGCATTCTGCGATATGCAAAAGTGCCATATGGACAAGTGAAGGTTGTCTTCTCCTGGTCATCGGGATGAATAGGAATCTGGAAAAACCCGGAGTAACCATCCAAAAAGCAGTAGTATGGATAGTTAGCTAACCTCTCAAGCATCTGATCAATGAAGGGTAGCGGGAAGTGATCTTTTCTTGTTGCGGCATTCAGCTTTCTGTAATCAATGCACATCCGGTGTCCAGTGATAGTCTGTGTTGGGATTAGCTCATTCTTTTCATTCTTCACCACTGTAACTCCACCCTTCTTAGGAACAACATGAACTGTACTAACTCATTCGCTGTCAGAAATTGGGTAGATAATCCCAGCATTCAGCAATTTCATGATCTCCTTCTTGACAACATCTTGCAGGTTTGGATTTAGCCTCCTCTGATGCTCAATAGATGTCTTAGCTCCTTCCTCAAGATGAATCCTATGCATGCACAAGTCTGGAGAAATTCTGCAATATCATCAAGAGAATAGCCAAGAGCTTTGCGAAACTTGCGCAGCTTACTTAGCAATAAAGTGAGCTCTGCATTGTTTAAGGAAGCATTAACAATAACAGGATAGGAAGAATTCTCACCTAGAAATGCATACCTTAACCCTGCAGGAAGTGGCTTGAGATCCAGCTTAGGAGCTTTCTCAAGGCTCCAATCTGACAGTTTCTCAGCTTGTGAAGAAGTACCAACCAAGTCCTCTTGTGCAACCAACTTCTTCACTTGTTCATTAGTATCTAGTAGCTTGACATACCCAGCAGCAATGTCATCCAAATGCTCAGCTTCTTCAGTGGAAGCAACAAATGCTCTCTCAAGAGGATCTTCAGGATGCAGCTCTCTGAAAATCTCTTCAGCAAGATTAGACAGTGTATCCACATAGAAAGTTTGACCATCTATTGTTGGCCTCTTAACCAGCTTATCCATGTCAAAACGCATTTGCAAATCTCCAACATTAAGGCCAATCTGTCCTCTCTTGACATCAATAATAGCACCAGCAGTGGCTAAGAATGATCTTCCCAAGATTAGAGGATCTTTAGGCTCTTCTTCATACTTCAAGACCACAAAATCAGTAGGTATCAAACAATCACCAATCTTAATTGGAACATCTTCAAGGATACCATCAGGAATACGGAATGATCGGTCAGCAAGTATCAGAGTAATCTTTGTGGGTTGGAAATCTGTCATACCAAGACTGAGTGCTACTGATCTAGGCATTAAGTTGACACTGGAACCAAGATCACACAAAGATCTAGCAAACCTCTCATTGAAGATTGTGCAATCAAGAACAAAACTACCTGGATCAGGAAGCATTTCTGGGATCTTGTTCTGAATGATGGCACTGATTTGAGCTGAAATCATCATCACTCCTTGCTCAGCATTCAAATCCTTGGTTACCATTCTCTTTACATATCTCCTAAGCATTGGAGAAGTCTTAACTGCATCAACCAATGGTAACTCAATAACAAGCTTATCCATCATAGCCTTGCACTTAGCATTATCAAGCTCCTGCTTAGACTTCCTTGGGTTCTTGGGAAAAGGAACTCTAGGCTTGTACACTCTCTCAGCAACTGGAACAGGAGCTTTCGTAACTTCCTTTTCGGTCTCGACATTGCATCGGTCGATGCTTGACTTGCATCGGTCGATGCTGTCTCGCAAAGTCAAGTCTTCTACGACTACTGAAGGTTGCGTCGATCGATGCTTTGCAGCTGCATCGATCGATGCAGGTTCCGGATCATCAAACTCATCATCCTCATCGATCTGTTCCTACAATTCCTTGGCGTTCTGCTTCTTCTCAGCTTCTGACTGTAACTGCTTACCACTCCTTAAGGTCACAGCATTACAGGAATGCTTAGGGTTGGATTCAGTTCTTGATGGCAAGTATCCTTCTTGTCTCTTCACAGCTCCAGCAGTTTGTGCAACTTGGCTCTCCAATTTCTTAACTTGAACATTCAATGAGTCAAACTTGCCAGTAAGCTCAGTGTAGACATTGTCAATCTTTCCATTGAATGTTACTGTCAACTGCTCTGTCCCTGAAGAATCTGCTCAAGCATTGCTTCCATCCTACTCTCAGTTGTCTTAGGAGGAGGAGATTGGTAAGAGGAGTTGCCATAAGTCCTGGTTTAACCACTGTTCTACTGCTGCTTCTGGTAATCTTGCTTAGGAATGTAGCCTGTAGAATTAGACTGATAGTTGTTGCGCTGGTTGTTTCCACTAAAAGACCTGTTGCCTTGCTAATTTCCAAACTTTTGGCCTTGATTACCATACACAAAGTTGACATCTTCTTCTACATTCTGTGGCTCTGGCTCAAAAACCTCAACATCTTCAGCAAAGTGTACAGACTTCTTTCCAACAAGCAGGTTATGCACTGTATCCAGCTTGGCATTCACTGTAGCAAACTGATTTGAATCATACCCTTCATATGCTCTTTTCCGCTCTAAGTCTGCATTCTTAGTACTATTACTTGATGCTAGCCTTTCAATCAACTTTTCAGCGTCATCTGGGTACCTTGTCTTGAAGTTCCCATCACTAGCAGCATCCAAAGCCATCTGATACCTCCATTTAATCCCGCTAAAGAAGATACTGATCAATTGCACCTCTGAAAACCCATGATGCGGACAGTCCCTCTGGTATGCTTTGAATCTTACCTAAACAGCTTTGTAAGATTCAGTTGGTCCTTGTCTAAAGGTGGAGAGCTTGATCCTCAGCTCATCAGACATGGCATCATCATAAAATTAATTCAAGAATGCCACCTTGATGTCATGCCAGGTTGTCAGAGATCCTGGCTTCAGCTGCCTTAGCCAATGAGAAGCTTCCCCAGCTAGAGAGTAAGGGAAAAGCTTGCAGTAGAGGTAGTCTTCAGTGACTCCATTAGCCTTGATGCTAGTGACAATGTCCTCAAAGTGCTCTATGTGATCTAGAGGCTTCTCATTTGGCAGGTTCTGGAATGGCCTTTGTCCAACAAGAGCGAAGTAGGCAGGCTTCAGCTCAAAGTCATTCCTTGGGAATGGAGGAGGGACAATTGCGGAACGGTTCTCATAGAATAAGTCTGGTCTGTTGAAGTCCGAGAGTCTTGACAAGCTCTCCATTGTTGTCCCGTCTAGGCTGAACAATCTGCTGGTCATTGCCACCCAAATCTGCACCATTCGCACCGGCTCTGGCATTGCGTCGACCGATGCCAGCATTGTATCGATCGATGCCGTCTTGGTTGCGTCGATCGACGCCATCTGCATTCTCACCAACCACGACGAGTTCTTCCTCAATAACTCGCCCATCAGCATCAAGTTTTTGGCCTTGCTCGTTGCGCACATCACCCTCTTGATCTCTCAAAACCCCAGCCGCATGAGGTCTCAATATGATTGTATTGGCCATCTTCACTGACTTGGCTGCTTTTGTGTTTTCACGCTCTAGTTGTCCTAACTCTTGGTTTGTAAGCTTCACAACTGGACCAGTAGGATTTTTCCTGGTGCTAGGCTTAGGCATGTACCTGAAACACACAAGAGAAAAGAAACCAAAGCGTGTGAGTAAAACAGAAAAATAAAAATCTAGACAAAATCAAAGACTTTAATCTAATGGTGAATCAAAAGAGTCCCCGGCAACGGCGCCAAAATTTGATATGCTCAAATTGTAATACCCTAATGGTACTAACAGCTTTGCAGTTGTAATACTCTAGGGGTCGAATCCACAGAGACTCTAGTTCACACAATAGATTTATTATCTTTTAATTATGCTAAATCAAAATATTAAATTAAAGACAATGCAAAACAGAATTTAAAAGTGTTGTAAATTCAAAGGATCAAAGAGCTAGGCCTAGGGAATTTCTCAGGAATTTATGAGTTATTAAATCAAACAAATAATTAGGATTCAAGCAGTTAAATATCAGATCTAGAACTCTAAACACACTTGTAAAACAAATCAGTTCTCACTGCAAATATTATCTAAATTTAAAACCAGAAAATCCAAATCTCTTTGCAAAATTCAAGGTTAAAAATCAGCTTTAAGAACAGGTTTAGATAAGTTCACAAAATTATTAATTCAAATCTCTTTGCAAGAAATAATTTTGCTCATCAATGGTTTAATCAGGAAAACAATTATATTCTCATATCAATTAATTTTCCTAAGATAACAATTCTAGGTGATCAATCAAGAATTATTGTGAAGAACAACCAAGGATGAAGATCATAAAAGATTAAGAACCCTAAAAATCTCAGATCTAATAAATCATAAAAACCCTATGAAAAACCCTAAACCTAACAAGAAAATTACTCAGACATGATTAAATAAGCACAAAACATCTTTCTGAATAATAAGCAATTGATATTAAGAAGTAAGGAAGGGAGTTCAAGAATCTTCTCTCTACAGATGAAATCAGATCTATCTCTCCTCAGCTCTCAATATCTCTTTTGGTTGCAGAATAAAAACTTAGGTCTAAAACAATGACCACAAAAATCCTATATATACTCTAAAACACGTCTTGGGCCTTAATTGCAAATAAGGAGAACTTGGGCTTATTTTGTAATTCTTCAAAAACTTGTGGGACAACTTCCGTTTGTCTTTGTGGCACCTGCATCGATCGATGCTGATACTGCATCGGTCGACGCAAAGTCTTGATCACGTCTCCAAGCTTCGTTGATCGCCTTCATGCTTTGATTATGCTCCAAATCATCCTCTTTTAACTCCTTTGTGTTCCATCCGTGCCAATGAGTTCCTAGACCTATAAAGACTCAAAAACCACCTAGAAAACAAATCAAAAGACTCAAAAAACACACTTATACCATGGTTAAAAACCACAAAAACCATGATATATCAATCACCTTGCTCACCTATGTTCTTTTCAAGCAATTCAACAACACGTTTGATGCCTAGATGAATTAAACCTACAATCATAAACTAGGTAGCTAATCTAGTTTAAGCATTAAGAACAACAATAGAGGAAGAACACAATATATCAATCTCAAATCTAACAACCTAAATTCAGAGAATCTTAAAACCCCTTTTAAAACCCGAAACCCAATAGAGACTACTCAGACATCGAACAACAGCAACCACAAATCAAATATGAAAAAGACATGTTTGAATTGCAAGAGAAATTAATAGGGTTCAGAATTCTTCTCCAAAGGATTAGAAAGGATAAGAGATCTTCTCCCAAAGCTTACAAGTACTCCAAAGCTGCGTAGAATAAAGTTGTCTTTCTAGAGGTCGAGCCTCGTGCTTAAATAAAATAATAAAACCCCAAAAATCGGTTTGAAATATAAAAGGAAAGGTTGCTTCGGGGACGGGACTGGTCGATCTCGAGCGAGGATCAGTCGATCCGGAATGTTTTTCTGCTCTCACTCCATCTACTTGCTAGCCAATCAGTCTTCAACCAATTTAGCTCCATATGCATTTTTTTCATCTCCAAAGCGCTCAGATTCCTTCCAAAGTTACCTAAAACCTATAAGGACTCACACAAGACTAAAAAGACTCTAAAAACACACTTAGACTTAACAAAAGACTCAAAACAAATACAAAAACTATTGTTAAAATCCTATAAAATGCAGACACATCATAATCATCACGTATGCAATAATCCACCTAAGAATCAACAAGGTTGAGACATCAAGTGAATACCACATACCCAACAAACTAACAGAAAAATCAGATCATTCCCATATCATTTTAAAACAAACTAACAAATTTCAAATAAAACATACTTTCCCTAGAAAACCATATTTATCATCTCTCGGATCACGTTCGCTGAACCATAGGAGATCATTGTTGCAAAGACAACTTATTCATGGGCCAGTTTTGCTGAAAATGGTGACAACACTATTATCCTCATGCATCTTGTACTTTAACCCACAGTCCCACACTTTGAACCCATCTTGAATTTGCCATCATAGTTATCCGTTTCTAGTTATCCACGATAGTTATTGGAAACTTCAATCTCGTTACATATATCTAAAAGGGGCAAATTTTGGAGTTTTACCGAGAGAATCGATTGATTGTGTCGATGAACGATGCAAGGGAGAAGAGACTGAAGCTGGTGCGTGTAAAGCAAGCAGAGAGGAAGAGAGTAATAGTACCGCCTAGGCCTGGGCATTCGGGTACCCGTTCGGGTTCGGGTCGGGTATTTCGGATTTTCGGGTATTTCGGATTAAGGGGTCCTAGACCCATTCGGGTATTTCTAATATTCGGATCGGATTTCGGATAAACACCCATCGGGTTCGGATCGGATCGGGTATCCAAACTCAATCCGAAATTAATTAAACCAAACTCAATTAAATTCAATAAACTGATTAATAACAAAAAACAGAAAGAGACCAATGTTCAAAATTCAAACCATAATCTCGTTCAAACAACCACATAACAAGAATGTTAAACAAACAAATTCATGTCTTAATAAACCAAGTACTAAACGAGAGAGACAACAAAGTAAACCAAAATTAAAACAACAAAACACCTTGTAGAACTGTCACCAATTGTAAAACCAAAACAATAAAACACCTTGTAGCTTCAAGTAGTCGAGACCTTACTCTTCGATGCAAAACTCTGAAAACAAAAGAATTGGATGAGCTAACATAAACTATAAGAGAGGCAATAACAAAAAATAACAATATCAAGTGATATACAAACTTTTTTCAAGTCGATCTTCATATTCTACTTCTGCCAGAACTTGAGCATTGGTAAGAACTTTTGATTCAATTGCAATGTTTTGATTCTATTTGTTTTGCATTTTTCCTTTTCTATATTTTTTAATATCTAAAAATAATATTTTGGTATCTAGAGTTTATGAGTGTGATAAAAAAATATACAATTAAGTCTCTATACAATAAGTAAAATATCTCGTAACTAAAATCCTTAAAAGAAAAAAAATGTTGCACCTAGTAATGTATAAATACTTGAGGTTTTAATGTTAACCAAATGTATTAAAGTAGCAAAATGGTTACAATACACCTTCTAAATGTTGGGTTTGAATCTCACTACTTACTATTTTGCAGTGATATTTATATATGTTCGGATTAGTTCGAGTACCCGTTCGGATATCGGGTAATACCCGATCGGGTTCGGGTATCCGATCTTAATAAATCTTAAACCCACTCAGGTATTTTAGAACTTCGGATACGGATTCGGGTCGGGTATTTCGGATCGGGTTCGAGGTTCGGGTTTCGGGTTCGGGTATTTTGCCCAGGGCTAGTACCGCCTACCTAGTCTATTGCTTCCGTTTATATAAGATTGGGCTTAGATATGGGCTTAAGAAAGCAGAAATGTATGGACCTGGACCATAAATACTAACCAGCTTACCTCTCTACCGTTTTTATTTATGGAGTTGAAAATTTAATCCTCCAGTTTAGAAGCCAGGGAACACACATGCCTTTTTATCTCTTTATTTTTGCTGATTTTGAAGTTTTTTTAATTAAAATTGGATGCATATGAGCATATCACGGGGAGAAATCAAAATAATGTTTTCTTCAAAATGATTACTTTTCAAAAAAAAAAAAAAAAAAAAAAAAAAAATTGTTGAAATCTGAAAATGAAGTTTCCAAAAACATATACTAACCAATATTCAAATGTTTATACTTTGTAGAACTTAAATCTGTAAGTTTTCGTTATTTAATTAGGTGTTATGTTATATCTTAAAAAAAAAAAACTGAGGAAAAAATGTTATATCCCCACAAAATTGCTAACACAAATAGTAGAAAAATAAACACACCGTTAATACAATTTACGTCACAAACCAAAAAAAAAAAGAGTGAGCGTGATAGAGAGATAACACTAATCAGTATAGCTGTCAAGCCACATCACGATCATATGAAAATTAAAAGCCATACACAAGTTGGATCTTTTACCCATTTCTAGCGATGTTTAGGCTTTAAATACAGTACGAAGAACTGAAGGAGTTCTTGCCTTAGTGGTAAAAACTAATATACAGAGGCAAGAACTACAAGAGACTTCCAAGTGACTTGTCACGCAAGGAACTATATGAAACTAGCAGAGTAGCGTAGAGAAGCTGGTTCCATGAATCAGGAACTCCAGGTAGGCACCAGTGGCTACAATCTTGAAACATTCTGGTTGCAGGAGAACTTCCTCGGACCTCCACAGGCTGTCTATAAACCGACGGATGACCGTCCGTTCTGTACCAAGTCATCTTCGTTATGTTCATGTAAAACACAGGCGTTTTCATATCAGAGATTACTGATTCGACCACTTTCATCATCCATGGATACGCTCCTGTGTACGTCTCGTTCTGTATCGGTCTTGTTTCTCCATCGCATTGTCCCCCGTTGTTCCATGCCCCTTTTCTGCAGTTAAAAACTCTGAGTCAAAACCAAATTTCTATACCCTAACAGAGATTGCTTGGAATGAAAGGAAACTATTCTCTACCTAAAATGTGAAGAGGAGTAACCGACGAAGAAGACTCTTGTTCTACTACTGTTGATATTGGAATCAACCCAATCAGCCCATGTATGTAGAGCTTTTGTGTAAGCTTCTTTCACTTCTAATCTTTCGTAAACTCGCTTCCCCTCCTGGAAATAACCTTTCCTAAATATCGAAAAACATGGTTAACTCAGATATGATGAACAGAGACAAGTGTAAAGAAGAAAGGTTCAGTTCATAGTTTCATACCCTTCGTATGTTTTCTGGTGAGTCCACCAGTGACCAGTGTTAAATATAACAATGTCTGCGTTTTTGTATATCTTCGTCATCGATCGTTGGATCATATCGAGTCTCAGCGTCTCTCTTCTCTTCCCGTACACATCTAAAGCTTCTGATTCTTGAACGAGGAATGGTGACTTGATGAAGTCAATAGAACAGTCAAAGTCCTAACCCCAAAACAAATCAAAACTTATCAAAAACCTAAAACGTTAATTCCAGAAACCAATGGGAGATTATGTTCTGTGATACACTTACTTTGAACCTGAAACCGTAAAAGCCTTCGTTATGTAGATTACTCTGTTTTCCAGAAACCCTAGAAACTCTGTTTTTGTCTTCTAATGTTGACCTAAGTGAACAAACCAGAGACTCCCACATGTTTCGATTCAATGAATCACCAACGAAAACAACTCTTTTCCCTCTCAGAATCTTCAGCATCTTCTTCCCATCGAATCTAAACAGACGCAATACAGAAACAATCTAATGAAAGCAGAGTCACAAAGAGGGTAGTAGAAGAATCGTAAAAACAAGAACGGGACCTTGGGATCGAGCATCCATGAGGTTGCCATCGATGACGGAGGAAACCCAAATCGGGTCGACCATTTTTGAAGCAGTTGAACTTATCTTCAACGAAAGGACAATAACCAGGTGAATAAACCGGTTCAGAATCGTCGACGACCCAAGTTCCATCAAAAATGTCGCAAGAAGTGAGTTCTTTGGCTACGGGATCGAGCTTCGACTCGTTATTGACTCGGATTCTTCTGTGAGAAACAGAGGAGAGGAACGTAGTCGTGTCTGAAGCAGTTGAAGAAGAAGAAGAAGGAGAAGAGAAGAAGTTAGCTGCTGTGAGAAGACGAGAGGTGAAGCTTGAGACGATGAGTGATGGAGAGAAATCTGAGAGAGATGAAGATGAGAGGAGGAAGAGAGAGAGGAAGAAGAGAGACGTTAGAAAGATCTGTGTGGTTGATGGATGTTTCGTGATGAGGAAGAGATTCTTTAGATCCGCCATTGTTAAACGTCGACGATCTTGTTCTTCGTCTTCTCCTCTCTGTTCTCTTGGAAAAAAGTAACAATTATGATCTGCTCTCTTTGGAGGGGAAAGGGAAATCCAACGGTTGCAGTTTAAAGTTTCAGAAACAAAAGACTTTTAAGAAATATCTCTTCTTATTGATGTTTAGAAATATAACTCAAAAACTAAACACCTCTTATGTTTCTCTTCAGGATTGTCACAACTCAACAACCTTATTTATAGGACTAGAAATCCTTTACTAATCCTATTCCAATTAGGACTTAGATAACTCCTAATTCCTAATTACATAATGATAAGCTCCTATAGTCCTTATCCAACTTGATATGACTAACTTGAGCTCTAAGTAATGATGAAGCTTATCCAACATTCACCCCCTTAAGCTTCAAATTCTTCTTGTTAAGGTCTTGCACTCCAATGAAGCTCCTCATTTCCTTGAACTGAATCCTTGCTAGGGCTTTGGTGAGAATATCTGCTTTCTGCTTTTCTCCTGGAATAAAATACACTTCAATCTGACCATTTTCAACACACTCACGGATGAAGTGATATCGCTTATGGATGTGCTTTGATTTTCCGTGAAAGACTGGATTTTTGGTGAGCTCAATGGCCGATTTGTTGTCAATATACAGAATCACCTCCTTAGTACTCTGTCCTGTAACTTCACTTAACAAATCCTGAAGCCAAATGGCTTGTTTAGCAGCCTCCGTTGCAGCCATGAACTCGGCCTCGCAGGAAGACATAGCAACCGTCTGTTGCTTCTGCACACACCAAGTAATTGGTGTTTCTCCGAAGTAAAACATGAAACCTGTAGTACTTCTCCCATTATCCAGGTCCACATTGTGACTACTATCACAATAGCCAACAATCTCTCTCGATCCTCCACGACTGAAACACAAACCATAGGTCAAAGTCCCTTGCAAATATCTAAGAATCTGTTTGAGTGCAGCTCCATGTGATTCTCTTGGATCCTGCATATATCTACTTAACATTCCAACTGAGAATGCAAGATCAGGTCTAGTGTGTAACAAATACCTCAAACAACCAATCCTTCTTCGATACAGAGTAGCATCTGCAACTGGTTTCTCCTCCTGAGCTTTAGACAGTTTTAAGCCAAACTCCATAGGAATATGCGCTAGATTACACTCATCCATTCTAGCCTCTTTCAAGATCCTTCTTGCATATCCCTCCTGTTTTAGTTCAATCCCATTCTCACTCTGCAAAACCTCAATGCCTAGGTAGTATGTGAGTTTACCGAGGTCTGTCATCTCAAAATTTGAAGACATCGACACTTTGAATTCTCGCACCATCGCAAGTGAGCTTCCAGTGATGAATAAATCATCAACATAGACAGCAACGATAAGAATCTCTGCTCCATTTGTTCTTCGATAAACGGCACTTTCCTTTGAACACTTTGCAAACTTCAAACCTTTTAGAATCTGATCCAGCTTCGTGTTCCATGCTCTTGGAGCCTGTCGCAAGCCGTACAAAGCCTTAGAGAGTTTGAAAACCTTATATTCTTCTCCCTTCTTTTCAAAACCTTCGGGCTGAGAGACATAAACATCCTCGTTTAGTTCTCCATGTAAAAACGCAGTCTTGACGTCTAGGTGATGAATCTCCCAGCCATGAGAAGCAGCCAAACCAACAAGCAATCTGATTGTTTCAAGTCGAGCTACTGGAGCGAAAACTTCATCGAAATCGATCCCTTCTCGTTGAGCATATCCTTTTGCTACTAAACGAGCTTTGAACTTGCTGATTGATCCATCTGCATTTCGTTTTATCTTGAATACCCATTTAAGACCAATAACTTTTACTCCTCGTGGTCTCTCTATTAATGTCCAAGTCTTGTTCTTGTTGATCGAGTTTATCTCCTCTGCACATGCCTTTGTCCATTCAACTAGACCTTTTGCATCTTCATAGTTCAACGGTTCATCGTTGATAGATAAAAGAAGCCTCTCGCATTCAATATCAGCTAGAAGAGCATAGTCATCAAGATAGCTTGGCCGTTTACTAGACCTTTCTGATCGACGAAGTGGAGGTCGCTCAACTGTTTCTGCAGGTTCTGCAGTTTCTGCAGTGTCAATATCACCTTCATCGTGATCACCAACTGAGTCTTCATCGTTGTCAACCTCCTCTGTGTCCTCTTGAGCATCGTTCCCAGAATTGTCCGATGTTTGATTACCACCATTCGCATACGGACCTGTACCAGAATCAGTAACTCCTCCCCAAGTTAAACTAAACATTCCTGGTGCAGAGCTAACCACTTCGTTTGCTCCCTTCCAATTCCAACCGTCATTCTCATTAAACACGACGTCACGACTTACCACAACTCTCTTTGTTAATGGATTGTAGAGCCTGTAAGCTTTTGAACCAGGCTCAATTCCCAGATGTACCAATGCTTGTGACCGATTATCCAATTTCTTCAAGTTAACTGGTTCAACCTTTGCGTGAGCAAGACAACCGAACACTCTGAGATGATCGACACTTGGTTTCTTGTTTTTAAGACATTCATAGGGTGTTTGTCTGTTTAAAGCTCTTGTAGGCACTCTGTTTATCACATATGTAGAATGACGAACAGCCTCTCCCCATAAAAAGTTTGGAACTCTCATTGCTTTCAAGATACTCCTTGTCATCTCCATCAAAGTTCGATTTCTTCTTTCCACTACCCCATTCTGCTGTGGAGTGTATGGAGCTGTCAAGTGCCTCATGATTCCGTTTTTCTCACAAAAATCCTGGAATTCTCTCGAGGTAAACTCACCTCCCCTGTCAGTACGCAAAGTCTTGATTTCCTTCTCACAATCCTTCTCCACAAGGTTCTTGAATGCTTTGAACTTTTCAAACGCATCACTTTTTTCTTTCAGCAAAATAGTCCACATATATCGAGTATGATCATCAACAATCACAAAAACATACCGATTTTGAGCTAATGTGGCCGGTGATATGGGTCCACATAAGTCTGCGTGAAGTAGTTCTAAAGCTCGAGTGGCTCTGTATTTTGCTGCAGTTGAAAACACTTGACGAGTTTGCTTTCCAACTAAGCATGACTCGCACAGTTGATTCTCCTTGTCAATTCTTGGAAGACCAAACACCATCTCCATTGATGACATGTCTCTAAGGGTCTTAAAACTGATATGACCGAGCCTAGCATGCCATCTCCAAGTTTCTTCTTCGCTTCTTGAATGTAAACAAGCTGGTTTTCCTATCTTGAGATTTATCCTGTAAAGTCTGTTAGGAGATCGTACAACTCTTACCAGAAGTCTCCCATACGGATCATGTAAAGTGAGATAGTTCTGTCTCATTCTTACATCACAACCATACTCGGTTGCCTGCCCTAAACTCAAAATATTACTCTTTAGTTCTGGGATAAAGTAGATGTCAGATATGAGAGTTTGCTCACCAGTTTTTCCTTCAAACAGTATCGAACCCTTTCCACTAATGCCTACACATGATCCATCTCCAAATCTCACCTTACCTTTGATATTTTCATTCAACTCTGAGAAGAATGATCTCACACCAGTCATGTGATTACTTGCTCCATTGTCTAGGTACCAAGTTCCTTCTTCCTTCTTTTCTTTTTCATATTTCTTTGGTACTAGATTTTCTTCATTCAAGAAAACGATCTCATGTATATAGAGAGTTGCATCAGCTTCAACCGTCTCTGTTTTGTTGACTTCTTGGAGATTTTGTTTTCTTTCAGGACAAGCGGATGCATAATGTCCTGGTTTATCACACCGAAAACAGATCAGAACCCTATCTTTCTTTTCTTTGGTCTGATTCTGTTCTTTCTGATTTGATGAGTTATCCTGCTGATAACCTCTACCTCTTCCTCGTCCTCTGTTTCCTCTACCTCCTCGTCCGCGACCTCTACCCCTCGAGTTTCCAAAATTTTGTTGATCTGTTCTTGCATACATGAGTTTGTCTTGTGTCTCATCCAGCTTTCCGTTACCAAGTGTCCTCTCTTCGTAAACCTTAAGCCTCCCAATGATTTCTTCAAACCCAGTTGTATTGAGGTCAAGAACTTGTTCTAAAGAAGCAACAATCTGTATGAATTTTTCTCTCGGCAGACTGCTCAGGAACTTCTTAACCAACCGTGACTCTTCTATTGGAACTCCTAGTGAAGTTGCTTTAGACGAGATTTGCGATAACTTGCTGGCAAAGTCATCGATAGTGTCTGACTCCGACATCGTCAGCTTCTCAAAGTCAGCCATAAGAGTTTGCAGTCGAGCCTCCTTGACACGATCTGCTCCCAGGTTCCGGTTCTTAATCATGTTCCAAATATCTTTTGGAGTTTTCTGATCACCAACCTGGAGAATGAGGGATTCGGGTATAGATTGAAAAATCCATGCTGTCGCTATGTCATTTAGATCAGCATCGTTGGATCCTGGTTCTATGGTCTCCCAAACCTTGTGAACTCGCAACACAATCCTCATACGCATAGCCCATACGGTGTAATTTGTAGCCGTCAACATGGGACATTGAAGTGATGATGGAGCACTCTCCTTCCGTGTATGAGCCTCCGTAACAATTCCTTCACCTTCTGCCATATCTCGACAGGTGAAAGCTCCAAGATCAACTTACCTTAAAGCTCTGATACCAAATAAAGTTTCAGAAACAAAAGACTTTTAAGAAATATCTCTTCTTATTGATGTTTAGAAATATAACTCAAAAACTAAACACCTCTTATGTTTCTCTTCAGGATTGTCACAACTCAACAACCTTATTTATAGGACTAGAAATCCTTTACTAATCCTATTCCTATTAGGACTTAGATAACTCCTAATTCCTAATTACATAATGATAAGCTCCTATAGTCCTTATCCAACTTGATATGACTAACTTGAGCTCTAAGTAATGATGAAGCTTATCCAACACAGTTTTTGTTAATATCTTTTTACTGTGTTTTCGTATATTATTTTGGATGTGTAATCAAACCTGTATATGTGAAATTCTGAAATATAATTTGTAAATTATAAGGACTCTTTAAAATAAGCAGGTATACAAAGAGATTGGTTTATATCTATTGCTAAATAATCAATAGCTATAAGATAATGGCTGAGATAACAAAATAAGAAAGGTTTTAGATAAGCAAGGCAATGGTGAACAAAACAGTCCCAAGGAACAACGACCCAAATCTTGACTTGATCATCTTCTCACTTCCATTTTCTTCTTCATCTTCAATATGCTCCAGAACATTGAAATCACCTGCATGTATACAATTTTTTTATTTAACATTAAACCATATCACGAAGTAACCAAACATCAAGAAACTGGTCTTTATAATCAAGAAACCTCGTTCAGGTCCGTAGCTGCAACCGGATTTGAGGGTTTCACGGATGTCGTGAATGGTGGCTCTGTTAAAGAATCTGTAGTGGTGAATAATGTCTTCAATGCAATGCAAAGCCAAATGTGTCTCGGAGAAGCATGGTCCTTGGCAGAACTCTTCTGTCCTCCCCAATGGAATATTCAGGTCTCCGGTTAACGTTAGCCTCCATGTTTCTTCACACTCTCTGTATATCTACATGATTTATTTGGAAAGTTTTGTTTAGTTTTAAAATTTTAAACTAAGTTCGTTGTTTCTTGTATTGCACGTAAATGGCTTTTTATTTTTTATTACGTGTTTCTCATTTAAGCATTCCAAAGCTTTGGCAACTATCTCCGGTGGATCTTCTCCACCACCACCACCGCCTAATCCTCCTCCTCCAAAGCCTCCGTTACCACCACCGCCACCTAATCCTCCTCCTCCTCCTCCTCCTCCTCCAAAGCCTCCGTTACCACCGCCGCTGCCTAATCCTCCGGTTCCTCCTTCACCAATGCCACTAGCACCCGATCCTCCTCCGCCAAAACCTGTCCCTCCGCCGTTAAATCCAGTACCAGAACCAATCCCTCCGCCTCCGACACCTGTCCCACCACCGCCAAATCCTGTTCCGCCACCTCCAACTCCTCCACCTGAACCTCCTGCACCCGATTCGTCTTCGTCACTGTAAATGTTCCCTGTAAAATTAACATTCTTAAATGAAATTACCAAAACCTTGCAAAAGAAGTAACATACATGCTTGTGTATAAAATGAACAACAGACCTGGAAAGGAAACTAAGAGGAAAAAAAAAACGACAAGGGTGACTGAGATCCGGAGGTCTCTGATGAATGAAAACACCATCGTCAAGAGTTCACAAGAATGAGTAAATCCATGATCCATGTTATATAATTCCATTTTAGTTGTTTCTGGAAAATTTTAAGTCTTGTGGTGCAAGTAAATAGAGTTTAAGTTTCATGTAGAAGGTTAGGAAAAATACATAAGAAGGTTGTAGCAGTTGAATACAAAGTCATCACCAACCCGCTCTATGTGTTTTTACTTTGCCTATTGTATACCATTAATTGACTGCCATGAAATCAAACCATATTAGGAAGAAAAGTAAAATCAAACCTAACAGTGATTTCAGGGCTCGACACGAAAGAAAATGTTTTATTTGTTTAGTTTGTTTTATAGCCAAAGAAGAATCTTGAAAAACTAACTTAAATACATTTTTAAAACCTAACAAATAAAACTTAAATATATTTAAACCAAACCTAAAAGTGATCTCGGGTACGAATGAATGCACTTGTAAAATAAATCTCATCCACCATACCAACATCTTCATACCATTCCATGAACCTATAAAGTTGCAGTGAGTCATTTGCGACTTTAGGCCCAAAGTTCAAACCAAAAACTCTTCTTACAACACCTAATATATCTAGACAGAAACAGACAAAAAAAAACCATAGACAACAAAGTTTAAAGCGTATTTGGAAAAACTGTAATAACACATTTCAAGCTTATCAATATGAGACATTGAACTTAACATTTATTTTAACACTAGGTAATATCCCGCGCATATGTACGGGTTGTTGTATTCGTTATGTTAATTTATTTTAGTTTATGTAAAAATTATAAATTATGAGAACTTTCTGAGAAAAAAATAAAGTTTTTTAAATGGTATTGACAAATATGTATTTTTGAAATTCTCATTAAAATTACATGTATAACAAACAAATTTCCTATATGTCAATAATACACTTTATTTATTCAAATTATAAAAATATACCAGTTATGTAAAAAATATTGTAAATGATAAAAATTTATTATGATATTCAAAATTTACCTAAAACATTTAATAATTAAGTGCAGAATTATTTTTGAAGTATCAATTAAATATATTTCCTATAAAATCAAATGAAATGCAATTAAAAATCCCAAATGTTAATTTAATTTTTAATCTCTGTTATATTCACCTTAATTTAAGCTATATTGCTAGGTTAAATTCTAATGATTTCCTCTTTGTAGTAAAATTTTGGAAATGGAATATCAAATTTTTTTAATATATAAAATCATTAAATCACAAAATTTTGAATTAAAGAAACATTATAATGATCATTATATAATTATATTTTGGATCAGAGGAACTAAATATAATGATGAGTATACAAATTCTCAAGAAAAAATTGGAGGTAAGAGAGAGTTAAAAATTTTGATTTAATAATTCTATTATAAAAGTTAATTTTGTTAAAATATTGCATACTTTTTAAAATAAAATATATATACATGTATGAAGATGATTTCTTTAGTTTGATTCTCTCATTGGGCTTTGATTGAAATTAGTGTTGTTGAATCTGCATCGATAATTGGTTTTTACAGCCACCAAATTTTTATTATACATATGTAACTGAAAATTGAAAATAATAAGGAGAAAAAGAAGGAAGGAAGAAATACATTAAAAAGAAATAAAATTAAACAAAATATAAGATAAATCCAGCAAAATATATAATCACACTCTTACCATGAGTTTTGAATTCATGCAAGAACATAAACAAAACAAAGAAAATATTTAAAATTTGTGATATGGTGGATGATGATGTGAGAATTTATAGGATTCCAAGGATGGAAGTTACATTTCTAAAATAATTTAATTAGAGGAGTTACAATTATAATTTATAGTGTGTTTGAGTGAAAATGAATGGAAAAAGTCAATTCATAATTTATGTAATTTCAGTTTTAATTTAGTAGTAAAGTGTGGATTTAAAGTATATACTAATGTACATTATTACATTATTATTTAATTAAAAATAAATATAATTTTTAGAAATTGAAATGCTAAATGGACCAGTAAGGAGAGAGTGAAACCTTATAAAATCATATGAAATGCAATAAAAAAATTCCAAAGATTGATTTAAATTTAAAAATTGAAAACAGTGTTAAATATATATAATACTTTCTAAATTAAAATATAGAAACAAACTCTTACAACACATGTGAGATATAACAACATTTGATATTGGTGGGAGAGGAGGAGAGAATGATTACTTATAAGATGATAATACAAGTTAGATAATGGAGATGAATCTTTAAAAATAAGAACAATGTAAAATATATATTATGTAGTCTCTAAAAATTAAAATTTAGCATTAAAATTTTACAATGATATTTTCTTTGGTTTTTGTAACCCATACAACAAAAATAAGAAATCGAAAACAAAAAAAAAATGAAAAATGATTTGAGGTATTGTAGAAGAGAATGAGAGAAGTGGAAGAGAATGAGAGAATGTGAAAATAAGAAAGTAAAAGAATGTCAATATGAGATAATGAGATAATGCTTATTTATATGATAAGAATTGATGGAAATTACATTTAGAATTATGAGAGTTACAATTATAATTAATTGTGTTTGAATAAAATTGAGTGGTGGAATATGAATAATGCAAAATTTATTTTATTTTCAGTTATAATTTTATTTTAATGTATGAGTTAAATGTATTGTGTTAAATGAGTCTTAAATATTGTTTACAGCAATTAAACAATTAGAAAGCAAATAAATAAATAAAAAATAGAAAACATTAAATAATAATCAATCAATAAGGAGAAACCAAAACCTTACTTTTATATATATGATTTATTTTCATTTATTTTTAGTTCCACCATTTTACAAGGGCTCCTTGTATTTCTTATGTTGGGAGCCACAAGTTACAATAACTTTGGTCCAAATAAAAAGCAAAGAAAAAAAAACACATATCCAAGAAGCAACCCTTTGGTGCTTCTTTACAAATTTCATACTTTTCTTTGAGTATTTAAATTTCATAAGAAAATAAACCTATCTCTCTATATAATAATAGAAATAAAAAGAAACACTTCACTTTGTTAAAGATCATGGTTTCCCTATTTGTTGTTTCTTTATATATGTCTCCATCAAAGTTGCGGTTGGACTAAAATAGTATGTTTAAGGTCACCAATGTGTAGCTTATGTTCACCCATTGGGATTCTCCTCTTCCCATACTCATCCACCACACCAAGATGCTTGCAAGCATCAACATCAATTTGAACGGTCTGTTTCCCCCCTGCCGTGACATGAACCTTTTCAAACGTAATCAATTGTTTGTTCACACCCAATCCTTTTATTCCGTTTTTCGGCGGCTCAGCAAAGACGAAAACCGTGTGTGTTCCATCGAATTCACCGGTGTTCGATACTTCGACATGGACGGGCATTTTTGGAAATGAATTGCAGTTGGCGTGAGACACTTTGATGGAGTGTGATGAAGAGTTGAAAATGGCATTGGCAGAATTGAGATTGGAGAGTGAAACTGATAGTTGGGCCAATGGGCTTTTGGCTAAACTGTGGGTGAAGGTAGTGTAACTCAAACCGAACCCAAATGGAAATACCACTGGACCTTTGTAGAATCTATAAGTCCTTCCAGGGTAATTTCCAGATGCTCTCATGGCCATTACCGTCATTGGCACCTTAGCCACATAATCTTGTGGATACCATGTCATTGGTAGCTTTCCTCCTATCATAAGATTTAGAAATATTCAATTTACTAATCAAAGCTAAATATATTCAATTTTTGCATTGGTTTTGAAACTAAACTCATTATTAGCTACGTACCGGGATTAGCAGCACCAAAGATGATATTGGCAATGGCAGCTCCACCCGCTTGACCCGGATACCCGGCCCATATGATGGCAGAAACACGTGGATCATTCTTAGCGAAGGTTACATCGATTGGTCCACCACTCATAAGAACCAAAATCACTGGACCTCTAGAAGCTTGAGCCACACGGGTCACTAGGTCTTGTTGGAAACCCGGTAAAAGCAGCCCCGTTCGGTCTCGTGTCTCCGCCTCTATCGACTGATCCAATCCCATCACAAGAACCGTTGCGTCGGCTTGACGCGCCGCTGCCTCAGCCGCACCAAATCCTTGGTTTCCTTTGCAAGCAACGCCGGCACAACCAGCTTGGTGAAGTGTCCTCGCGTATCTTGAGATACCCTGCAACGGCGTCGTATAGGAGCACGCTTTTCCTGCATAGTTTCCGATCATAGTCTCGGTGACATCGGAGTTTGGTCCAATCACGGCGACGGTGCGATGGCGCCTAGGGGAGAGTGGAAGAGACCGACCGGAGTTTTTGAGAAGAACAATTCCTTGATGAGCCGCTTCAAGAGCTAAATGTTTATGGGCCGGAGTACAAACATCTCTTGGCCCTAGGTTAGCGTAAGGTCCAAGATTGCCATCAAACATACCAAGTCTCATCTGGACTGTTAACGTATTAGCTAGTGCTAAATTGATGTCATTCTCCGTTAGCAATCCTTTCTTCACCGCACCTTCCGTGAAAATCGCCAAAAAGGGCCCGCAGTCCAAATCCAAACCTGTAAAACGACACGATGTTTTTTATTATGAAATTTAACCGGACGGTTCACATGCATGCTATTGAATATAACAACTTACCGGCTTTAATAGAGGCGGCGGCGGCTTCTTCCGGACTGTTGGTGTAATGTTGTTGGTTGAAGAAAACATCAACAGAGTCACAATCTGAGACGATGTACCTATATATACGTATGCATTGATATTATTAGTCTATGAGTTAAATTAATATGAGCTGTTGATTTTGTGTGTGACTTTTAGAACTTACCCATTGAGACGCCATTGACCACGAATAGTGTTCTTTAAAAGATTTTCATCAGCACATGTGGGCTTTCCATTGACTTGGTTGTACGAGCACATAACACTTGCAACCTTTCCTTCGGAGACACATGATTTGAATGGTACATTGTATGTGTCTTCCAAATCTTGTTGGGTGACCTAAATCCATTATACAATTTAATAAATAACCCATACTTAAGAAAATTTTGAGTGAGCCACCCCCTACCACTTTAGTACGTTAGTCAATGATATATTAGCTTGAAGATACTAATCCTAAAATTGTATTAGTTTAAATGTTTTATGAAAAAAATGTATAAAAAAACACTACTAGTTCAAGTTTATTTTATTTTATTTTATTTGAATAAACTTTATATATCACAATTTTCTTCTAGGTTTGAGGTCCCAAATTCTTAGGACCAACCATGCACCTATTAGCTATCTTTTTTTTTTGTCAACGAACTTAATTTTCCATTCAGAAGATCAAGGGGATTACATAGTTTAAGGTTTCATCCCAAACAAGACTTAATACAACAAGATTTGAAACATTAAAAGCATAAGATAAAGCATTAAAAGCACCTATTAGCTATCTATAATAATAAAAGCATACTATTATCTTGATGCATATCAATAGTGAATTCGTTTAGATGGTTATGGTTTAAATTATTTATGCATGAGAAACGAATCTTTTTTGTTAAATATAATTTAATTTATTGCATATATTTGGGATGAACAAGATAAAAGGAAAGGAGCTTGGCCCAAGTTGGTCCACATGAACCAATTAGGGATAAGATTCTCCACCAATATTACATAAGACTATGCATATGACAATTCACTAAGTCACGCTGTCTATTGGCTTAATTAGCTGTTATATATTAGGCAAATGTTTTGTTTGTATCTGACTTCGACATGCATACAAATCTTCACATATTTTACCTATTTGATGATATATTTCGATTGAGTCGGATGAAAAAAGTCTTTTGCAAGATTGCGAAGTGACGCATATTTGACGGAACTATAAATAACTAATGCCTCACGATGGAGATATATATTGATTTAAGCTATCTTCTGAATTTAGCGAATCTTGTTACGAAAGAAGATAAAAGACGATAGGCCATTATTAACGAGAAACGCATATTTAGTCACATCCAATTCGTTGCGTGGAGCCATAAATAATAGAAAACGACATAAAGTAGAAATTTCTAATTTGAGAAAGTATATTTATAAGTTTCAGCAAAAAACTAATCTTTTGTTTTTTTTTTCTTGAAAAAAAACGAAAATGAAATTTGAAATTTTTTATGAAATGACGAACCACTTAATATGGATGAATAATAGAGTAGAGACTCACGGGCTCTCTTTTATTCCCACACAAATTATAAAGATAATGTCTAATATCTAAATTTTAAAGAGTTTTAGCATTTTTCAACCAAACAAAAAAGAAGTTTAGTAGTCAAAAACTTTAAAACACATAATTAGAGATAAGTAAGTAAATGTGAATGAGATTTACCTTAGCGTTGAAATGGAAACGGTCGACGCCATTCCAGTTATCAAGATCATAAGCGGTGTAATGTTTGCAACATGCGGCGACTTTAAGGCGGTTACCGGCGGTGGTGCCCTGAAGTCCCCTGACGTAGCTGGCGGCGTATTTTCCGGCAACGATAGGATCTTCACCAGGAGTTTCTTGGCCTCGGCCCCACCGTGGATCCCTCAATATATTCACATTTGGACTCCAATATGTCAGACCGGCCACGCCTCCATTGTACATAGCTCTTGCCTCATCAGACACCACCTTTTATTTTATCATATATTATGTTAATTCTAATATATATATATATATATATATATATATATATATATTGTCCGTATGCCTTTTGCTTTTGTTGAGAGAAATAAATATACTTTATATTTACACTATATGATAAATAAAAGTATTATTTTGATATTCACTGGTAATAGCTAGCTTGCCCATCATCATATAAGTATTAAATTTGGCAAACAATACATAAACATATAACATATGTGATGTATACTGTACGTAATATATATGTATAAATTACAAAATATAAATTCGGTTTAACCCATAGTATTTCAAAATATGTTTTATATATATACTGGTTTTGGATTTGATGTCTAAAGTAAAATATACCGGTTTTGGACTTTGTCTAACTTAATTTTCTGACTTATTCGACAGACTCATGTCGTAGTCAGTAAAATTCATGTGAATTATAAAATTTCAAGAATAATAAATATAGAGCGTCCTACTAATCTATCACTAGTGTATGACCTCTAACGATGTCGATGTCGATGACGTTTTTTCACGTAGAAATCATTTTTAAAACTGTATTTTTTAAACACAAAAATTCTTAATTATCCTCACCCGTCCGATCTCTTCCCATAGAGACTGGTTGAAAGAAGCTGCCGTGGTGATGACTTGTGGGAAGCTTGTGGCGCCAGGAAAAGCACCACCGAACTTAGCGCCGGGACCAACGTCGGAAACGCCGTGAAGGGCCTCGGACCACCACTCATAGCCTCCAATACCGAGGCGAGGCACGGCGGCAGCATTGTTGACGAGGTTGCGTATCTTCTCCTGCAACGTGAGCCTTCCGATCAAATCTTGAACCCTCACGTGGATCGGTACGTTAACCCGACAGAACCGGAGCGTTCGGGTTAACCCGTTTGCTGGGTCGCATGCAAAGAGTGGCCGAAGTGACTCTGACGAGTGAACCAAACATAAGAGGAATACAAGTAATACGACGACTTTGTTGCCGACTAAAAATGCTTTATTATGATTACAAGACATTTTGATATATCTGTGTGTTTGTGTATGTATGTTTTGTAAAACTATATGTGTGTATACATGTGATGTTTGTGTTTTTTAGTTTTCATGTGATAGGAAAGTGAACGAGGTATTTATAGAGAAGTTTTAGGCGAAAATTGATGACAAAGGATAAGAGTCTCTTGTCATGAACATAAAATAAGATAAAGATAAAACAATCTAGTTGGGCAAAAATGAGATATCTCAAACGAAAAAGAAATTCTTGAAAAATATTTAATAATTTATTTTCCCTTTTTTAAAGTGTCAGTTTGTTTTTCCTTTCTTCAACATTATTTTTACGTTTTCTCAGTGATATATTACATTTGTCGATATTTTTACATAAAGCATTATCAGTGATGATGATTCCTTTGAACCGCACAACCTCTTATTATAATTTCATCGTAACTTAGAAATATGGAATTCACTACAAATTTTTTTTTCAATATTATACTTTTACAATGGATCGACTTTAACCAAAAAAAAAAAAAAAAAACTTGGTAGTCAGACTATATATGTTCGATAGATCTACAATAGATCATCTATTATTTTTATTTATTAGTACAATACATATAACTGAATTATAACTATCTAGCATGAAGTTTTTAATGTGTTTCCTCAATTTAATTCAGTAAATCATAACTAATAAATACTACATCAATTAAACCTGTTATTTTTTTCCAACGTTAAGACTCATTTGTTGTTAACTGTATGGTATTTGTTGAAACCACCTACCGTAGCCTCCAGTCCTGTCCATGCTTGGACTTGTCCCCCACCGCCGCCACTACATCCACATAATTCCTAACGCTGGTTGAAAAACAAAAAAATGTTAATTCATATTTTTGTTTAAAACGAATTTTTCTATTAGAAAATTAACATAAATCATAACTCACTCGATGTTCAAAAAAAAAAAAAAATCTTCACTCACTCTTTTCATGACATAATACAGCTAACAAACTACTTCAATTTTTTTTGTTAAGTATATAAACTATTATATAATTCGTTATTAGACATACTAACAGTATTTTTTTTTTTTTTGTCAAAACACTTGATTTCATTCATTTCTAAACAAAATACAATGAAGAGGATTTAAAAATCCAAAGTTTAAACCATACAACAACAGAGGCATTCCCCAATGCCAAACAGATAAAAATAGATCAACAAGGAGTCCAAAAGAGCTTTGAAGCAACAGCTAGATAGCAGATTGCCACATGTGAGATCAAGGTTTGTTGAGAGGTCCTCCATGAGTAGCTCAATGGTAGACAAGTTGGTCATAGTCAAGTTAGGACTTAATGACGTTGAAAAGGTGTTCTTAGCGAACGGCTGGGAGACTATGGTTTTGTAGTCAGGACAATATTGCTTGACCAAACAAAGCATGAGGATTGGATCATATCGATAAATCGCACTAAACGTTAGTTGGTCTAGGATCCGAGTGGCATGGGTGGGACGAACAAGATGCTTTGAATCATCAGGTGTCCAGCTTAAGTGATAATCGTCAATGAGCAAATCAAAGCCAAATTTATCATTAGAGCTAGAACAGATCGAGAAGCATAACCTAGGGAACCATATTGCTTCATTCTCAAACCGCAAGCCCCTAAAAATATCTAGAACCAGGTTCTGTATAGGATGTATGAATAGCCAAAGCAGAGCTGGTGTTACCTTTCGCCGATGGAGTCTTCGACCATCAGTTATCGGGAAACAGATCAGATCAAGGCAGTGGCGATTCATAGGCAGTGAGAGGTTGGGCTGTGAGAAGCCTATTTGATAAGAGTTGAAGGCCTTAGGGCTTTTTTTGCTTAATGGGCCTAAGTTGAAGACTAGGTCCACTAGGGAAAACCCTAGTTTCAGCAGGAGGAGCCGTGCAGGATGTCGAGGAAGGTCGCCGTCCGAGAGCTGTTGCGAGATCTGCGGTGCAGGAGACTTCTCCGGTGAGTGAGAGAGCAGCGGTATCATGCGGTATCCGTGGTAAATATTTCCATTGGTAGTTAGGTCCACTGGGGAAAATCCTAACTTTGAAACCGATTGCCAAGATGAAACAGAGATGTGGCAGCTTCCTGAGACTAATGTAGGGGTTTGTGCTGCAAAGCGCAACTCCGGTGATTGAAGGATTGGCGGGGATAGCCGGTGACCTTGGTTTGGATCGGCGATGGAACCTAGGTCCACTGGGGAAAATCCTAGTTTCGCTTGAAAGAGCCACGGTGAGGAAAGAGTATGATTTGTGTCCGAGCTTTGTGAAGAGGTTCTCTCCGGTGAGTAGCAGCTCGACGGATATAGACGGTTTTCGCTGGTGTGATTTGAGATAGGTTTTATTAGGGGTTGGAAAGGGTTAGAAAAGATAACAAGTTTGGGGAAAAAGCTTAAAAAGAGCTACACTAGATAAAGCAGAGAAGTATTGAGCGAGAGATTGATCGAATTTGTCCCGACGCCGGCCAAAGGCCTCACCGGCGCCGGGTAGCTTGGTTGCGGAAAGTGTCTTGATAACCGTATCTAAGAGAACTCCTTAAAATATATTGGATGGCTTAAACATACTAACAGTATATATTATTGATTATACTCATAGAACATTTTTATACAAAACAATCTGGGGACTTGAGGGGAGGGTGGGGAATCCTATCAATGTGTTGTAATTAAAAAATTCTTAAAATATATGATATAAAAATTTAAGGTTTGGTGGCATGTAAGACTATTTAGACATGAACCCATTCATGACCGTATTATAGTTGAAAGATGTATTACGGAGTTGAAAATAAAATCCTCCAATTGCAGTTTTTGAAGTTTTTTCTTGATCATTAAAGAGTTCAATTATTTACATATGTTTAGATGCATAGCATGGGAACAAACCACGCGAACAAGGTCGTGGGCAGACGAGGCAATGTTATTTCTCATCAGAAGCAAATAAAAAAACAGAAAGAGTAATATTTAGTTATTCTATCAAAACATCTAGTATATACATATAATAATAACATATACACATTTAGTTCTATATACTATGCATAAAGATTAGAAAAATCTAAAATGAAACGTAAGACATAAAAAAGCTGTGAGACAGAGAGGGAAGGTTGTCACGGGTCTCGAGTCTCGACTCTCATTAACCGAATTGGCCAATAAGCATCTAGTCATGTTGCCCACACTTTCTTATTTCTTTTCTGAATTGTTATTTTTGATCATTAGTTCTCTTTTTAAAAAGTTTCCCAACAGATCAGCTTATTGTTAGACATTCATTAATTATTAATAATTGACCCATCAACTGATATCAACATAACGACGCCCGTTTACGTTTCTTCGATTATATATATTTGTGGTTTAATACAATATAAAACTTGATGTTGACGTTGTGATGCAAAACTACACTAGAGCAAAGTATTATATGACTTTGTAACTATTTTGGGTTATTAAAACCAGCTTGCAATTATTTGTCTTTGATTAATTATGGACACTTTCGTTCGAGTTATATTGGACACGAAAATTTATATAAATATTAAGATTTGTATTTCTGCTAACAACTTATCATTTATTCGTTAAAAACGAATGACTACCATTCTGTTGTCGAATACAGTCTAATTGTGCGATAAATTGATAGTTAGTTAATAACTAGTCAATTCAAATTAGTTTAACCAAATCATGAGTTAGACAGCAATTTAAATGACTGTGTAACAAATTTTTATTCCTATTGCAACAGCTATGAATTTAATCGGATATGATTGGTCACATAAAATGATATTAGATTTTCTTATAATGTCTTCATTCAAGCGTCTTTCCACTTAATAACATGCATTAACATGAACTAGATGGTTTTTTAGGTAGCTTGAACTATGAGAATCTCACAAGTGATGACCTTCATCACTGGTTAATGCGGGTCAACAATATTCGTTGTTGTTGATTATGTTTATATATGTACGGTGAACTTTTTCCATATTTATACTACAAATTTGCGACAAATATATCAAAAGGGTATGAAGAACAACGAAAGGAATAATCCATCAAATTTTTTGACTCTCTCTACATATGTAAGACCTAGCTAGTTCGATTATGTCCGATTTTGTTTACATTTTTACTTTGTTGGCCTTATGCATGTAACATTTTCCGCTCTATGTAGTAAACTACGATCTTACCATGACTAAACACTGAATTACATTCAAAAGAACAATTTGCATCTTTGTTTATGGTTAAAACAAATACATTTACGTAACTACCTCAAAATTTAGCTAAATGTTAAATTACCTCAGATCATTTGATTCGTTTTTGCGCCGTAAAGAGCTTAACCGTTTGCTTTATTTACGTTGGTTCCCTTGTACATACTTATTATTTTGCTTTGTAGACTTGATATATATATATATACATATATATATATGTAATATAAACATTTTAAATTTTTAATGTAATTTTTTTTTACCTAATACTAACAAAGCATGTGTGAGACCTAAATCTAGATCTTTGAGTTTTAATCGATCGAACAAATGTGTAAAGAAACGAGAAAAGAAACGACGCAAGCGAGTTTTACGAGTTCAGATTCCGATGTGGAATCCTACGTCTCGCCGGAGTTAAACTCCGGAATCCACTAGCTTCTTCTTAGCTCAAATCGAGCTACAACAATGGCGATTACAATCTCTCTCTTCTCTCTCTCTGTAACAAACTCGTAACAATACAAAGAATGAATTAAATCCGGAAGAAGAAGAGTTGAGAAGCTTTTAGTCTCCAACGACCATACTCACGTGCCAATTCACACGTACCAATCGCCACTAGATAAGAAAGCTTAATGGATCAGCCCATTAACAGTTCCGAATGGACTTGAACTGGATCAAGCCCAGCTCTCAACCGAAACACCCTTAAACGCCTTAGAGTGTTTCCTACACTTAGTAAGCTCCACACTTACTTCAACCTGATCGTGACTACAACCTTCAAATCTCCACCTTAGTCATGATCAGAACTTTTACCCTGGTAGATCCTTGTATCCAAAACCCGGATACTGTTTACCCGTCATGACGGATCATCTCAGTTCTTCGAGACCCGAAGCATCTGTAATGCCTCTTGCAACTTGTTGATAGGTAACACCTTTGTGAAAATGTCTGCAGGATTGATCTCGTAGCAATCTTTACTACTCGAACCTGACCTTTAGCAATTAAGTCCACGATGAAGTGATACTTCACATCTATGTGCTTTGTCCTCTCATGGAAGACAGGGTTCTTCGCCAATGAGATTGCACTCTGCGAGTCACAGTTGATCTCCACACAACCCTGCGGAAACCCAAGTTCTTCAGAAAAACCTCTTAACCAAACTGCCTCCTTCACAGCTTCGCTAAGGCCATATACTCTGCCTCGGTAGAAGACATAGAAACCACCCTCGAAGAGTTGACTTCCAGCTAATGGCATTACCTCCGATAGTAAAAACAATGCCAGTAGTTGATCTTGTTGTCGTATTACCTGCATAATCAGTCGCAATAACCTCGACTACAAAATCACCAGCTTTCCGTAACTCAGACTAATACCAGTAGATCCTCGATATACCTTAGAATCCACTTCACTGCCTCCCAATGTTTCTTAATGGGATTACTCATAAATCTACTCACCACCCCTATTGGATAAGCCAAGTCTGGTCTCGTTCCTACCATTGAATACATGATGCTTCCGACTGCACTCGATAAGGAACTTTACTCATAGCACTTCGCTGAACAGACAACTCATGATCAGTCGCAGCTCTCAGCTTGAAATGAGCTCCCAATGGTGTATCCACTGCCTTTGACTGATCCATCCTAAAATTCTTGAGAACTTTCGTTAGATAGCTCTCTGAGAAAGTTTGAGCCGACCACTAGCTCTATCTCTGGTTATCTCCATGCCAAGAATTTTCTTCGCATCTCCTAAGTCCTTCATCTCAAACTCTGCATTTAACAATGCCTTTAAGCTTTGAACTTCCTCCTTATCAATTGACGCTATCAAGATGTCGTCCACGTAGAGCAACAAGTAGACGTAAGCACCTCCACCCAATTTTCTGAAGTATACACACTGATCATAAGCGCTCCTGCTATAACCAATCTTTGCCATGTAGTCATCGAAACGCCTGTTCCACTGTCTCGGAGATTGCTTTAGACCATATAAAGACTTTCTCAAGAGACACACCTTATCTGGTTGTTTAGGATCCTCGTACCCCTCAGGTTGCTCCATGAAGATGTCTTCCTCTAAGTAGCCATGGAGAAACGCCGTTTTGACATCCATCTGCTGCAACTCCATGTTGAAATGTGCAGCAGCCGACAGCAAGTATCTGATAGATACATGTTTCACCACCGGAGCGAAGATCTCTTGGTAATCAATACCCTCCTCTGTGCATACCCCTTAGCCACGAGCCTAGCCTTGAACCTAGGAGGCTCCACCCCAGGTATACCACCTTTTCTTTTGAATATCCACTTGCATCCTATTGGCTTTACACCGTCTGGCTTGTCAACTAGATCCCAAGTGTGATTCTTCTGCTGAGAATCCATCTCCTCATCCGCAGCTACTAACCACTTGTCACTATCTTGATCATTGACAGCTTCTTGAAATGTAACAGGCTCGGAGAAACCACCATCTTCTGATATCGAGTAAACAAACCCGGCAATATCATCCTCACACTCATAATCTCCAAACCTGATAGGAGGAACAATTTGTCTCCTCACTCTGTCACGAGCCAGTTGGTAGCTCCTTTCATTTCCAGAACTCGACACTTGCTCTGTACTATCGACCGGTTGCTCAACTGTATCCTGGATAATAATAACTTCCGGTTCTGAAACTTCTCCACCTCGAGAAGTATCCTCCTGTACAGTGTCTAAACCTGCAAAATCAAAACTAAAGGTTTTATCAGTGCAAAAGGGATCAGAAGTACTACCTTTGTCTGCTTCAGTTTTGATATCCTTATAGACCATGTCTTCTCTGAAGACAACGTTCCGACTGATTATACACTTCCCTTCTTCGAGTAACCACACTCGGAACCCCTTTACACCTTCGGGATATCCTGTGAAAACTCCTCTTTTAGCCCTCGGTTCTAGCTTCCCATCACTTGAATGAACATAAGCTAAACACCCGAATCTTCGAAGTCCAGTCAGTGAAGGCATACTAGAGGTCCATAATTCTTCAGGCACCCTGAACTCAAGAACCGATGAAGGAGATCTGTTAATCAAGTACACTGCGGTGGAAGCAGCTTCAGCCCAAAACCTTTGACTCAACCCGCTTTCACTCAACATGCTCCTGACCTTGTTCATGATGGTCCGATTCAACCTTTCAGCTACTCCGTTTTGCTGTGGAGTATAAGTACACGTCCTGTGTCTTACGATTCCCTCATCCTTACGAAGGAATCAAACTGCTGATTACAAAACTCCAAGCCATTATCCGTTCGAAGCTTCTTCACTTTCCTCTCTGTTTGAACCTCCACCATCTTCTTCCAGTCAACAAAGCTCTTAAAAGCCTCATCCTTAGTTCTTAAGAAATATATCCAAACCTTTCTAGAGTAGTCATCAGTAAACGATATGAAGTACTGACACTTCCCAAGACTCACGGAACATTCGGTGAACCCCACAAATCAGAATGAATATAGTCCAATCTTTCTTTTGTAACATGTTGTGCAGGTCCAAAACTGACCTTATGAGATTTCCGATGATACAGTCTTCACGAACTCCACACTGGTCACCTTGTTGTCACGGAAACAACCCTTCTTTGCTAATACTTCAAGACCTTTCTGTCCAATGTGCCCCATCCTGCTGTGCCAAAGTCTTGACATATGGAAGTTGCTTGTCTGCTACCACGATCTTATCCTCTCTACAAGAGATTCTCGTACTAGTGCCGAGCCTTGTAAAACGTAAAGAGACTGTCTCCGGTCACCTTTCATGAACACTGTACACCCGGTGACCACCTTGAGAACTCCATTGCCTCCTCTGAACTCGCACCCTTTAGCTTCTAGAGTACCAAGAGATATCAAATTCCTCGAGATCTCGGCATATACCTCACCTCGTGAAGTACAAACGTGGTACCGTCGAGTTTCGAACCTTATTGATCCTATCCCCTTTATCTCGGATATAGAGTTATTTGCCATCCTGACCTTACCCCGAAATTTCTTTCAATTCCAGAAAGTAATCCTTTCTTGGGGTCATATGGAAAGAACACCCAGTGTCCATTATCCATTCTTCCTGATCAACATCCTTAATTGATACATTCACCTCCGAAGCTACCAAACCAACTAGGTCCGTAGCATCATCCTTCGCCAAAGCAGACTCTCCTTTGTTCGTCCTTGATTACCATTTTTATTCCTCTCAAGCCACTTGTAGCACTGCTTCTTGAAGTGTCCTTCTTTGCCACAGACCCAGCAGACCTTCTTGCCATCTCTTGACTTTGATCTTGACTTATTCTGACCTTTACCGGACTGGTTTCCTCGAGATTCTGATCTTCCCCTGACAAAATGGGCCTCTGAGATAGACTTAACCCCAATACTGTCACGCAATTCCATTTCCTTGGATCTTGCCGCACTTGATACATCCTCGAACTTGATCCCCTCTCTTCCGTACCTGAGAGTTTCCTTGAGTAACTCATATCTCGGTGGAAGAGAACTCAACAATAATACTGCCTGAACCTCATCGGGAACTTCAATTCCCGGATGACCTAGATCTGCAATCAGCTTCAAGAACTCATCAATGTTCTCCTCTAATGACTTTGTCTCTTGCATCCTAAAGTTATAGACCTTGAGTTGCAGATACACTCTATTTGGAAGAGTCTTTACCAAGAACAATCTCTCCAATAGAGCCCAAGCCTCAGCGGCTGTCGAGCACGAGTCGATCTTCCTTAGAACCTTATCACCAACATTTAAGAAGATGATATCCATTGCTTTCTCACTCTTAGCAATTCTTGACTCCTCTTCCTCGATCCTCTTCTTCTTCTTGCTTGGATCTGACTCATCCTCTTCCGATAAAGGAGGAAGAGGCGCTTGTTCAACCAACGCATCCTTCAAGCCGAGAATCCTTAGATGCGCATATATAATGGATAGAATCCTTAGAGTGTTTCCTACACTTAGTAAGCTCCACACTTACTTCAACCTGATCGTGACTACAACCTTCAGCATGACACATCACATAGCCACAATTTCATATTTTTTTGTGGACGTTAGTTTCTCGTTCGTATAGACTCTGATAAGTAAATGGAGACCAACGGTTTGTACTTCTCATATTTGCATATCATTTTTTTGGCATCTAAAATATTTATAACCAAAGTATTCGTTTTAAGTAATTAATACAAAGGAACAAATTGCACGAGCTTGGTAAGGTTGATACAACCAAAAGCCAAAAAAAAAAAAAAATGACAGAACGAATATATAAGGAAAAAAGATGGCTAGCTACATGAAGTATAGGAGAATGCATGGTCACACATGCCAAGTATAATATTGTATCATCAACTACATGAAATATATGTATTGCATGGCCACATGCATGAACTATATGACGTTATGTGGTCAACACCATAGTCATACAATCCGGTACACCGGTCGAATGATTCCGGCAAAGACCGATGTTGACTCCGGCGTTGACCAACATTGACCAAAAAAATAATATAATTTTTTTTATGAGAAAACAAATTAATAAATTATTATATTAAACTATTTATGATATTTCATGATTAGAAAAAATTCTACTCAATATGCTAAAATAATTAATTAATTAACTAATGTATTTATTCTTATAATTAATTAATTTTTATTTTTAAAGCTAAAATAATAGTTAAAGAAAAATAATTAATAATTATTTTCAAGATATTTATAGATTTTATCTTGATTTTAGGATATGTTTGCAAAAGGATATAGAATAAGAGGATTTTTACAAATGCCCTTATATTATATACTGAAAATAAATATGTATCATTACATTTTATCTATTAAAAGTAAATAGTGTTAATTTTTTGTTATTGTTTTCATGTTATTAGGAGTATGTAAAAAAATTATACCAAATAGTATCTAAACTTTTGTATACTCTTTAAAATGCAAATTTTAAAGTAAAGAGTCATATACTCAAATCTTTTGCATATTATTTTCTAATGAAAGTAGTTGAATTTGATTTTATTGATTCTTGTAATATTTAAAATTTTAAATAATATGATGATCAGAGATTTATATATATATAATCATTAATAATTACATATGTTATATATATATATATATATTTCTTGAAAATAATTATTAATAATTTTATATAACTATTAGTTTAGATTTAAAAATAAAAGTAACTAATTATAAGAATGAGTACATTAGAGATATATAAATAATTATATATTGAATAGAATGTGTTTTCTAATCATGAAAACCCATATATAATTTAATATAATAATTTATTATTTTGTTTTTTAATAGAAAAATCTTAAAATACAATTTTTTTGGGTCAATGTTGGTCAACGCCGGAGTCAACATCGGTCTTCACCGGAATCATTCGACCGGTGTGCCGGAGTGTATGTCTATGGTGTTGACCACATAACGTCGTATAGTTCATGCATGTGGCCATGCAATACATATACTTCGTTTAGTTGATGATACAATATTATACTTGGCATGTGTGACCATGCATTCTCCTATACTTCATGTAGCTAGCCATCTTTTTTCCAATATATAACGTATAGAATCTTATTGGTGGAATGATTTTTAACTCTACGGTTCACAAGTGGTCTGAACAACCGAAGAAGTTTTACAGACACGTGATTCCCAACAAATAACACTCTCTCGTGACACATTAAATTTTACTTTTGTTATCTTTGTTTCTCACAGAAGTAGCACTTAATAGTTTTTGTCTATACCAAATAAAAAACAAAAAAAAAAACAAGTTACAGTATTATTTTATCTTTTGAAATAAAGATGAACAAAAACAAATTCGAATTTGACTGACCGCATTAATAGATAATAAGCCGGATTATAAAATTCTAAAGAAATCATAGTTTTTTTTTTCTTGATACAGAAGAAATTATAGTTTGCACACATGAAGTATCAACGTTTCTAGTAAACTAAAACCCCCGTAAAGATGAAATGATGGAGAATATATTAAAATATGTAAGCAATTAATCTAAATGAACATGTGCCGGTAATAACTCATGGATCGAGCTAAGATCATTTCAACTAATATCTTACGATAACTAATGATTAAGATATTAATGCTGTTTAGATCAAATTTCATTTTCAAAGTCTTCTACTCAAACCTCGTGCAAAGTATTGGGTATTACTCCCTCCGTTTCACAAAGAGTGTCATTTTAGAGAAATTTTTTTGTTTCACAAAGAGTGTCGTTTTACATTTCCAATGAGTGTTTTAATGCTAAATTTTCTTTTTTACCCCTAAACCCAAAGCTATTTTCATTGAACTTATATCATTAACTACTTATTAAATAGGGGTAAACATGTATAATTCTAACTTTTCTTAATTTGTGTGAAATGTGTCAGAATGACACTCTTTGTGAAACGGAGGGAGTATTATTTACTTGGCAGCCTCAGATCAATTATGGCGGTTTGTCTTAGGTATAAAAAAAATTCAGTTACCAATTATTCAAACATAGATTTAAGTTATATGTTATCGTAAAAAACAAGTTGAAAAATCATTTGGAATTTGGATAGTATAAGGCCGTAAAGTAAAATAACAATATGTTCTTATTATGGTCCATAAGTTATGGATGCGAGTATTGTTGTTCAAAAAAAAAAAAAAAAAGTTATGGATGCGAGTACATATATTTTTTTTTTGTAAAGGGATCAAAAAGCACATTTTTAACCTGATTTCTAAAAATGAAAGAAATATAGTAAGAAGTAACATGTTAAAGACAAAAAAAAAAGAAACTAATTTTGTTTGAAGTAATCGATTAAATCTCCTTATACTGTATTTAAGTAATATGAGAACTTGTAGAGAAATGTAGTCATTGGTAAAAAAAAAAAAAAAAAAAAAAAAAAAAAGTAGACGAAATTTTAATGAATAATGGGAAAATTTCTAAAAAAAACATCAACTATTTAATATGCTAGAAAAGAACATAAACTTTTTTCGTTGCCAGAACAATACGTAAACTATTTTTTAGTTGGTAAAAAATACACGAATTATTTTTTTTTTTCAGTTTCTCCTCGTCTCCGTTACGACCACTAAAGGTATTTTGACGGCGTTACTATTTTTGAAAAAAAATCCAGAAAAAAACACAAACTATTTATTTTTTGCCAGAAAAATACATGAACTTTTTTATCTTTGCCTGAAAAATAATGTATTTTTCATTTCTTATTTTTCCATGAACAATGTCAGAGATCATAACTCATAGCTTTCTCTGCTCTCTTGAACTTCATTCAAGTTTTCATTACTATTTAGGATAACTAAATGAAGAACAAAAATATACAATTAGATTAATCGATTTCTAAATTTTTCAATTAGTGTTGTTTTTGGATTTATACTAACTTTACAAATTTTGAAACTTCATCAACACTTCTCTAAAATTTTATGAGATCTCCACCTTTGTATACATTTCAAAAAATATTCATCTCTTTAGTTTAGTACATTTTATGATGCTTATAGTCAGTGTAAATCATCAAATGGGCTGGTGTACGCAAACTTGATCGAGATCGTAGATTATAGCCATTTTGTGGGACATCAACTCTTGTAACCTAACCAGATTCACTATTTATTTATGCAAAAATAATAATAATTGAGAAATTTGGAAATCGATTAATCTAATTGTGTATATTTGTTCTTGAATTTAGTTATCATAAGTAGTAGTGAAAAATTGTATGAAAAACTTGTATGAAATTCAAGAGAACCGAGAAAGTTATGAGTTATGATCTCTAACATTGTTATTGGAAAAATAAGAAATGAAAAATATGTATTTTTCTAGCAAAGAAAAAAAGTTCATGTAATTTTCTGGCAAAAAATAAATAGTTTGTGTTTTTTTCTGGATTTTTTTTCAAAAATAGTAACGCCGTCACAATACCGTTAACGGTCGTAACAAAGACGAGGAGAAATTGGAAAAAAATAATAGTTCGTGTATTTTTTATCAACTAAAAAAAATCTGCGTATTTCTCTGGCAACGAAAAAAGTTCATATTTTTTTCTGCCAAATATTAAATAGTTGATGTTTTTTATAGGAATTTTCCCAATGAATAATACCCACCAATTATAGTTTTTTTTCTTTTTGTCATTTATAAACAGTAAATTTTGTCAACTCATAAGAATTTTCATGAAAATATTAATAACTAAGTGGACTATCAAAATACTTTATGTGGAAATTTAATGTTATCTTAAAAGTTCCTTTACATACTAGACTTATATTGTTCTATCTAAAGCTCAATTAAATTATTTATGAGTATATATAATAGATAACTATGGATCTAAAAAGAATTGAGAGAATAACCATGGGGCATGTGTTTGTGTCGGATATGTCTATCAAATTACTTATTTCTCCTTCTTTCTTTCTCCTTTCGTTTATCTTTATTCTTTTTATTCTTGCTTTCTTTTTCTTTCTCTCTCATCAAAATACAGAAACATCTCTTTTTCGAAAGCTTTATCAAAAAATTCACCACCACCAACACAAATCCACTCCGCCGAGTTCATTACCATCATCTCCGTAACAATTACCGCCTTCTCCATCATCTTTTATCCACCGATTCATCACCGTCACTTCCGTAACGATCACCATCTCCAATATCATCACCATCATCTTCTTTCTTCTTTTCCCAACTGCTCTACTTTTCTTATTCTCTTTATCTCCTCCAATATCGGGGCAAACATTTTTAGAGAAACTATGTGTTTTAATATTTTTACATGTATCTGTGTTTATCTATCATGTTTTTTTTTTTAGAAAACTATTGTAATTCATAGTGTTTTTATATAAATGACATGATATAAACTAACAAATGAGAATATCACATGCTTTTTCTATTACTCCAACCAAGAAATGTTATTTTGTAATATCACATGCTATTTATATGATAATTACACGCAATTTTAACATGATTCATGCTATTTTGAAAAATTACCCTATCACCACCTCTGTAATTACTTTCAGTCACCATCATAGGCACCTCCGTAACAATTACAACTACCATCTCTCCCAACTGTAACTTTAGCTTTAATTTGGGACTATGACTTATTGTAGCATTATCTCTCTACATTTTTTCAGTCACAAATTATATCTCATATTGAATTTTCAGATTTGTAAAACTTGTAAATTATAAGGTTAATTTGGTAACTATTATACCCCTACCCCACCACAAAAAGAGTCATCTACTAAAAAAAATTGACTCATAATTATTTTCTTTATTTTATGAAATACCATGGTTATCTACCAAAGTTGCTCTTTATTTCTTCTTTGCCAAGATATGTGCTCATCCTACGAAAGATACCGTCAGCGTAGTAAACTACATTAACAATTAACAATTAACAATTGAAATTAAAACATACATTTCTACCAATCACAATAAAGTTATAACATAGCAGACAAAATGTATAAATGAGTACACATCTATATATGTGCGTATATATAAGTTGGTTACTGGATGATGTGAGGGGCCAAAATTATATATTTACTTTTCTCACTTATAAATGTTTATTAGGAAAAAAAAACTATAATATATTACAAATAAAAGAGAACATTCATATGATTCGATATGTCCGTTTCTGTTAACTTTCTTCTACGAAATTGATTACGACATTACTGTGCCACGTCAGCCTCCCAATCCAAGTCAATTCATGTCAATCAACCCAAACAAAATATTTTCTTACAAAATATTGTAATGAAGAAGATATATTCATATGATCATATCTAATTATCTTCAATCTTGAGGTGATCAATGATTTTGCAGAAAAAGATTTGAATATTCACTAACAAGTCAAAATTATGTTGAATAGATCTAACCAACCGGTAAAGATATAGTCAAATATAGAATCATTACAAGTTTTTATATGAAGATATCGCATCTAATAATTTAATTATTGTCAATCGGTTATAATTCATTATTACAAAAATAATTACTTCGAATCTCAATCGGAATTATTTGATGCATCTTATATATTTTGATATGTAGATGTGCTGGATATAATAAACAAACAATCGCATTAATGATGAACAACTTATATCTCTAGACAAACTTATACAAGTTGGAAGGGAATTTAAAGATCATATCTATATGGGAATCTAAACAAAAATAACAGAAAAAAAGATAGAATTTTAGGATAAAAAGTTTTTGTGGTTTGCTTGGAGGCATTGCCAACTTAACAATATCTGTCTCTATATGTATGAATTATGATGTATCCCTATTCATATACTCATAGTCTCATATGCATGCACGTGTTACATCCACATATATATGCTCTCTATATATATCTTCAATCATATTGTTATTATTATATAAAATCGTGTTCACTAAATTGGCAACGTAACGTGACTTTGATGCAAGAATGCGTCTTCTTGTTTCCAACCTCCCAATGATATTAGACAGCTCTATCTCTATCTTAACGACTCATTTCCTTTCTTTGGATTGTTTCACACTCTATCCACACAAATGACACAATTCACATCTCATCTATTCATATTTTAAATTTGCATGCTTTTTTTCTTTCTTTTTAATAACTTTTAGAAAATGAAACTATATAATAACCATGTACATGGGTTAGCCGTTAGTTTATGTAACGGGAACACTCCGTCGTGTGGACTTTTGTGTCTATAAACAGGGTCGGTCCAACGAAAATTGTATTACGAATTAAGTTTTTTATTTGATTCCTTTTATAATTAAAATATATATAAACCTTTATTAAATATTTTGTAAACAACAACTTCTTAATTAAAAGATTATTTTGTTTTGGATAATCTGCAATGATTGATTACTAGAAACAAAACATAGTCTAATTTTATCTAGCTTAACCCGGCGGCCGCTTGTCTTTTGAACCAAACATGCCTATAAAATAATGTCTTTTCAACTTTAATTTCTATATTAGTAAAGCTGGAAGTTATAATTAGATACAATTGTGTTGAAAAATAATAATTGAAAAACAAAAGAGGATAAGGCCAAGGCTGGGCCCGAAACGAGCCTAATTTGATAACAAATCTAAATTTGATCCATTCCCTAAGACTTCTAAAACTTTCGCCATCCGGGTAAACATCAGTTGGAGGGTCATGCTGTCACACACAAATCCGATCCGAAGTTATATTCTTTTAGGGTGTGTTGCAGTTTTGGTACGTTTCTAAAAGTTAATAGAAAAGATAGTACAATTACTATTTGAAATTGGTAAATTAGTCGGTTTTTACTGTTTGTGTAATAAAACTTGTGTGAGATAGAAAGAATGTGGGGTAGAGTCGGTAAATGAAAAATGACGGAAAAGGGCTTCCGCCCAATCTCTCGTCTCTCTTTCTCTCCGTCTCTTCGTCTCCGCTTTCTCTCTCATATTACAGTGCCACAAATCTACTCTCATATCTCTCTTCTTCCTTCATAAAATTAGGGTTGAATCATTATCAATCATCAACAATGGTTTAATTTAGTAAATTAGTTTTAAGGTCTAAATTTGGGGACAGTATCGAGTTGGGAGGGTTGAGATGGTGGGTCCGGGTTTTCGTTCCGTCGTCGGTGAAGCTATTCTCGGTGGTGTGGTTGAAGCTCAACATCTCTTCCTCCATGTTTAGAAAACGCAGACACTATTAGGTTTGGGGAAGAAGATGATGTAACGAATTAATTACTATTTTGCCCCTCTATTTAGTTTATGATTGGAAGCGTCGAACCCTGGACTATTTATAGTTATACAGAACCATCCAACCACTGGACTAAGTTAACTTTACGTTATATTTCGTTAACAATAATATATATCTAATTAACTGAAAATACATGAAAAATCAAAAATTATTATTTGTGATCTATAAAATTACTAGTCGTTGTTTAAATCTGTCAAACCGGCTACTATATTAGCTTGAGTTTTAATTGTGGGAATAATATTTCAAGAGCTACATTATAATTTTGGGAATGTTGCGAGAGAGAAACGAGGTGTTTATTAAATAGAGACAGAAATATTCATTTCCACCGTACTTATTTTTGCCAAGAATTTCAAGCTCGAAAACCTTAACACTATGATATATATACGAAGTGTTGGATGGTTTTAATCGTACACATTTATTATTAGATGGTTTTTAATTTGCACACAATTTTCTTTGGATGGTTTTTAATCTATACACTTTTATTCTTTAATAGTTTTTAATATATACACATTCATTGTTGGATGGTTTTAATCGTGCATGTTTATTGTTGGATAGTTTTAATCCGTACACATTTTTTGTTGGATAGTTTTTAATCGTACACTTTTATTGTTGAATGGTTTTAATATATATACGTTTATTATGGATGGTTTTAATATGTGCATGTGTATTGTTGGATAGTTTTAATCGTATACGTTTATTCTTTGAATGGTCTTTAATTTGTACATATTTATTGTTGGATGGTTTTAATCCGTACAAGTTTATTGTTATATTGTTTTGATCTGTACACGTTTATTTCGGATAATTTTAATTATACAGATTTTTGGTTGGAATTTATATATAACAAATGTTTTAGATAATTTTCCAAATGTAATTGCTATATAATTATGTAGTTGATCTGTTTTGTTAAATGTCATTGTGTCACGGTGGCTTCATCCTGCTCACTTTTCTCTCTCCACCCGGGTTCAAATTGTGGTTCCTACATTTTTAGATTTTCTCACTGAACGTCAGGGGTAAAAGCGTAATAACGCACTAATCTTCTTCTTCCCACTGTAAACCCTAAGCTACGCCGCCGATCTTCTCTGTTTGTTTCCTGTTTTTATATTTTAAGATTTTTTATTTTCTTTGCATTTTTCTCATTTAACTTAACCAAAAAACATTAATCTATTGATTTCTAACTAAAAAAACAAAATTTTAATTGTTTTTCTTCCCAGTGACCCACGAGTGACTCCGACGGAGATCCACAGAGAAGTTAGACGGAGACTCTCGGCGAGTCTTCTCCCCTTACCGACTTCTTGGCCAAACGAAATTGTCGAGAGAATTCAGAATCCAATTCTCTGAGATTGGATTGTTGTTGAAAAATCAGAGTCATATATGAGGTTTTGTGGAACAGATGAAGAAAAAGAATAAAAATCATATTTTTAATATCAATGGCACTAAATGTAAATACAATATTCGGTTGAGGGTCTGAGAGTCAACCAAATAGTGTCATACAGTGTAAGGTGACTAATTTACTAATTGTAAATAGAGAACGTACTAGTTTGATAATAAAGTTTGAAAAACGTACTAAAACTACAATTACCTCATTCTTTTACACGTTACGTCATACGTTTGAATTTAATGCTTCATATAATAATTTAAAGATTGTTATAAGTTATCAAGAACACTTGCATAATCCACACAAAGTGAATTTTGATGTATGCATGCACTCCTATCATACTCCTATTCTCCAAATGAATCATTGTTCACTTCATATTCTCTCTTGTCTTTGCAACAACACAAGAAATTGAGAAACACACCGTGAACACTCTCATCCAAAAGCGTCAATTATTTCCGGTTTTACGGAAACTCACGTCTCAAGACTTTATAAATTCCTTAAAAATATAAAAACAAATTTTATTTATGATTTTTTACAGATTTTGGGATATATAGACAACTTTTGTTTTTTTGTTTTTTTTTAATTTTGTAACATAATACTAATTAAATAGAATATGATCCGTGCTAAAGCACAGGTTGAAATTTCTTCTTTTTTGTTTTTTGGTAATTTTTATTAAAACATCATACATGTGATTATTTTATTTGTTTTAAAAGGTTTTTTGGATGAAATTCAATGACATGAAATCATATACTGAATATGATTTATGAAAATAACATCTATTCCGTAAGATATGTTCTAGTATATCTAGATTTTGACCCGCAGTATAACGCGGATTAAGCTGTGTTTGTTAATTTTATTTGATTTGTTTGGTGTTTGTAATTATATATTGTATTTTGATTGTTAATTCTACATATGTTTGTCAAAATCATCGTGACCGAGAAAGCTTACCAAACAACATTATTCCAAACTTAAATTTCATCCGAGAAATCATATTAACCCTGCTCTAAGAAAAAATCATATTTCTTGAATTTTTTCATATTATAGTGACATATTACTGACCCGTGCTATAAGAAATCAAATTAGAGTGTTTATAATTTTTAATTTTTTGATCTATCATTTATTTATGATATTCTTAAAAATATCAAATTAAACTATTTTTAAAGTTTCCATATTAAATTATTTTAAAAGTTTATTATAATATTAAAAACTATACAATTCAACAAAAGAAATATATGAAATGAATTTAAATATTCAAATTTGACCCGTTACTCAGTCAAAATTTTTTGATAAAGTTAGGTAAGATTTCATTTTTTGGTATAATCGGAAATCACTTGTAATCTACAGAAGAGTGATTAATTTTTAAGATTTTTTTGTCTATATATGGTTTGTTAAATATTCTTTGAGATTTTATTTTATTCTTTGGCATATCTTTTTTAGGAAGATCATAATCTTAAATCTATATAACCTACCAAATAATTAATCCATATAACCTATCAAATAATTAATTTTTGTTATAACCTATATTAATATTATATAGTTTACCAATTTAAAGTTGTGCACTTCCCTTTTATTAGAAAGGGGATATCCAAAAATCGATTAAAACATTTTTTTAAGGACTAGAATGATTTTATATACCTTATTTAATGTTCGAAGATGAATATTTGAGGTTTCTATTCATAAGACTAGGACTCAGACCCCCCCCCCCCCGCGATGTCGCGGGGGAAGTATTATAGAAAAAAAATTAAATTTAAAATTTAAAACTATACATTATGAAATTATTTGAATGTAATAGAATAGTTTATACACATAAACTGTTAATAAAAACACAATCATCAAAATGAAAACTTACAACAACAAATATTATGTAGAATAGACGAAACTTTGCAAAACATATTGTTTAAAGTATTATAAATATAAGATATTTTTATGAAGAATTATGGTATAGAACTACAATTAAAAAACATTATGACAAAGTGATCCTTACCGAAAATATTGAACTAATGGTTACGATATATAAATTTTTAATAAAATAAAATAAATTTTCTATATTGAAATAGTTTTTAACAAAAAGTTACGATAAATAGACGCAACTGTCAATTCTATATTAAGTTTTATTAAATTTCTATATTACTATAATCATTTCTAAATTTTAGTTAGACGAATGAATAATATTGAATATTAGATATAAAAAAATCAAAAAATAATATTCAAATTATTTAGATTTGACATAAAATGAAAAATTTGTTTCAACGAACAATAATTTGTTAGTTATTGATGAAGAGACAAATATATAAAGAGTTCAAAAGATAAGACTATTTAAATAGACACACTTATTAGAACGAAAAGTTGTAATGAAAAAATATGAATAAAATATAGTGAAAAGACACAACTCTACAATGAAAAATACAACCGTTTGAATTCAAAAAAACAAATAAAAACATTTTTTTACGAAAAGGTACTACGAAAAATCACAATTGTTGTGTCTGCACTTGATTATACCTACAAACTCATATAAATTACTTTTAAATAGAAGACATCTTTATTACCATATTCAAAATTCAAATCCAAAAGCTCATTATATAATCCATCTAACTCTTGGAAAAAGTCTCTACGTATAAAATTAACTAAAAGTTGTAAATTAGATTTATCATTCCAAATTTTTTTGTTAAATCAAAAATTGGAGGAATCTCTTTACTTTTAAAAGAATGAATGCTAGAGAATAAATTAAAGAGCTGTAAAAACCGTTGAGATCGAAATTTTATATTATTTGGTGTCATGGTAAGAAAAATGAAAACAGTTCAAACAGACAAATATATATAGATTTCAAAAGATATGAATATTCGAATAGACACAACTCTACAATGAACTGTTGCAATTTTACAAAAAAAACCGTTACAATGAACAATCGCAACTTTGTGTAAAATACACAATTTAAAATTTCTACAGATTTTTTTTTTAAATTATCCAAAAAGTACGATTGAAAAACACAACATTTGGTGGTGTTTGTTCGGATTGCTATTATATATAGGTACTTTCATTAATTTTGTATATATAAAAATAACTAAAAGTTGTAAATTAGATTCATCATTCCAAAAATCTTTTGTTAAATCAAGAATTGGAGGATTTTCTTACTTTTAAAATAATGAATGCTAGAGAATAATTTAGAGAGCTGTAAAAACCGATGAGATTGAAATTTTATATTATTTTGTGTCATGGCAAAAAAAAATTAAAACAGTTCAAAAAGACAAATGTATAGATTTGGAAAGTTACAAATATTCGAATAGACACAACTTTACAATGAACAGTTGCAACTTTACAAAAAAACCGTTACAATGAACAATCGCAACTTTGTGTAAAACACAGAATTTAAATTTTTTTACAGTTTTTTTTGGAAAATTATCCAGAAAGTACGATTGAAAGACACAACTTTTGGTGGCATTTATTCGAGATAGATTCATCATTCCAAAATTTTTTTGTTAAATCAATAATTAGAGGAATTTCTTGATTTTTAAAAGAATGAATGCTAGAAAATAATTTAGAAAAAATGAATAAACCGTTGAGATTGAAATTTTTGTTGATTTTGTGTCATGGCAAAAAAAATGAAAACAGTTCAAACAGACATATATATATAGATTTCAAAAGATACGAATGTTCCAATCAACACAATTTTACAATGAACAGTTGTAACTTTTCATAAATAACCATTTTAATGATTCATCAAGACTTTTCAGAAAATATCAAAAATGTACGATTGAAAAAATACAACTGTTGGTCGCATTTATTCAGTTTGTTATTATTATATAGATTAACTAGAATTTGTACCCGCGCACGCGCGGAGTTTTAATTTAATTTATTTTTATCAATAGAAAATGTTGAGCTCAAATATAGTCATTCCAACTTTTGAGTATAAATCTATATAAATATTAAACTTACTTTACTCAGTGATATACAACTACCTATTTTTGAAGATAATATCTATTTGTTATATTTATTTGCGATTTTTAAGTGAGATTTTTATTAATATTTTTATCAATAAGAATCATTGAATATGAATATAATTTGAAGATTAAAAGATAAATTATATAAATGTCGTACTTATTTTACTAATCTATATATAACATATATTGTCTAGTGTCGCAATAATATTGTCTACAATATTCTGACCTTTTATCTTTAAAAGAGTTCATTCCATATTCATATCCCATGAAAATATAATTTTAAAAGTTCTAACGTCAATGTCGATCGTTGATCTAATTATAGAGACCATCTAAACATATCATATCCTACATTAAATGTTAATATACAAAGTTTTATGAACAATTTTAGTGATATGTCGCTACAATGAGGTTGTCCAAATGCATCATCTGCCTTAATGGAATTTCCGACTAAGTCAAGAATGCTTAAATGATGAAACATTTAAACCCACAATGAATATCTATTCACTAATCCATGTTACATATTTTCTAAAATCTCATATGTTATTTTCAGATGTTAATTTTGTGATGCAACCTCAGCTTCATCTTCTAAAAAAAAACATAGTGTACTTTAAATATGTTGTTTTTGCCAATGTTTTAGGTTAAAGCATTTTGATAATATATATATATATATATTATTAAATTTGTTATATATGTTTTATATCATGTTATATAATTGTAGCTCCAGTTGATAATATACCTTATGAGGTATGCTACACAAATCACATGCCACTTTTTGTAACAATTTACATATCATTTTCTTATATATCTTGACCATTGATTTTGTTTTTTTAGATAGATTATTTTTTCAAAAAAAAATTTCATAGTTTTCTTTAAAAAAAGTGTGTCCCTTACAATGTCTTTGTTTTAGATCAAAACTTATAAGTTAAGTTAAATAATTAAAATTTTCTTTCTTATAAGTAAAATTTAATAATAAATCTTTATGGTATATGTTTCTTAGAAACTAATGTTTCACTTCAATTTTATTTTCATGTTTAGATTTTTATAAATACAATTACATAACTTGTTTTTTTACTCCACCATGCATTAAAATCTTACTTACATTCTAAAACTCATTAACCTATTCTAAATTTTGGAATATAATCATTTTTTGGTTATAATTATAATAATAACATTATTACTAAAATAAATTTATAGTACTATTTTTACTATTTTAACATTTTTATTTATTTTACTTAATTTATTTTTAGATAGTTATTATTTTTATTATTTACTAAAAAAATATATTATTGTTTATACTATTTTAAAATTTAATTAATTTTAGTTAATTTGTTTTTTATTTATTTTTTATTATTATTAAATATAAGTAATAAATATGCAATAAATACATATTAAAAATAATTTTTTTATGTAAAAAAATTGATTAGTTGGATGCTGATGTGGAGGAAGGAGGAGTGAACAAAGTTAACTTTATATATATAGACTAGCAATTGATCTGCGCTACGCGCGGAAGTTAGATAAAAGTATATTTCAGATTTTTTTGTGTAGATTAAGTTTTGGTTTTGTAAATTCATCTTTATGTCTGTTTTTGTATATGATTTGGTTGCTTATGTTGTTTGTTGGACATTTTTCAAAAATACTATTCATGTTCGATTAGTAAATAATTTTCTTTGGAGCTGTTTGATTAGAGTGTTTTTTAGATTGGTTTTGTAGGTTTTTTTTTTTTTTTGTTTCTCTTAAATTCTCTTTGCAGCTGTTTTATGTTTGTTTTTATTTGTTGTTTTATTTGTTGTTTTATTTGTTTAATATTTTTTTGAATAGGTTTTTGTAGTAAGTATAATTTAGTGAACTGTTTGTTTAAAATAATTTGTAATCATCTTGAAGTTCCTTTTTTTAAAAAAATATTGTAATGAGAAGTTAACATTGTTTATTTAAAGTTGTTGTTTTCCTCTAGTTGTTAGTTGGGCTTAATTCAAATTATTAGTCATGTTGTTGTTAGATTTTTAGAAACATTTAGAACTACTAACGTGTCACAATAAAAGAAACTACAATGTCACAATGGGAAAAAAGTTTCGTCCACATTTCTCTCTTCTTTTGTCGTCTCTCTCGGACGACGGCGTTTGCGAGATGTCAGTGGAATCAGAAGCAAACAAAGGAGATTTTGTGATCTCGACGTATTTGACTAAAATTTCATATAAATTTTAAATTTATAAAAATAAGTTAGAATTATATTATTTTAAATATGTAATCTTTGCATTTTTACAATATTAGTATGAAATCTAAATATGAAGTTCAGTTTGATTTTAGTTTGGATTATTTTGCATATATAACTTAGACGTAGTTACTTTGGAACGAAAAAAACATTGTCTCATTCCATCTCTTCTCGTCCCATCTTGTCCCTTATCCATTAGAAAGTTCAATCATATGATCGTTCTCTTTTAAATAATTACTCATAGACAAAGTACCCATTTTTAAGTGGCTCCCTGTCGCATAGTCAACACTTACCCAAATTGGCGAAAATTTGATACTTAAACTTACTTACCTATATTTTTCGATTCCATATTTTTATCTAAATTTTATATCCCTTTTTTATTCGAGTATACTGTTTTTTATTATTCAAATTACCTGTTTCAGTTGACATATACTATTTCTTGTCCTAATATCATAAATATAGTGGACTTTAATCAAAATTTAATTATGGTTTACGAAAGTATATGTAATTAATAAATTAATGAAATTACTTTGGAAAAACATATATTTGGTCAAATAATAAACCATTTTAATTCATAAAATTTTAATTATATAATATTAGTATTTTCCATAAATATATATTTGGTCAAATAATAAACCCTTTTAGACTATTATGCGTATAACCTAGAAGTATTTTTAAACCCTTTTAGACTATCTACCTATTTTCAAAAATATTCAAAATTCACAAAGTACCCGTTTCTAAGTGGCTCATTTACCTGTCGCATAGTCAACAATTACCCAAATTAGTGAAAGTTGTAGACTTGAACTTATCTACCTATACTTTTTTTATTCCATATTTGTATCTAAATTTTAGGTCCCCTTTTTTGGAACATTTTTCTAGAATACTGTTTTTAGTTATTTGAATTACCTGTTTCAAGTGGCATACACTATTTCTTGTCCTGATACCATAAAAAGATTGGACTTTAATTATGATTTTTCTGAAAGTACATGTACTAAATAAATAAATTAAATTACTTCAAAAACAATGGCAAAACAAATATTTGGTCAAATAATAAACCCTTTATGTCATAAATTTTTAATTATATAATATTAGTATTTTCCATAAACATATGAGTTTTGATCAAATAATAAGCCCTTTTAGATTATGATGCGTATATAACCTAGACGTATCTACTGTGGAACAAAAATACGTCATTTCCCGTTCAATCCCGTCCCGTCCCATTATGTCCTGTATCCATCAGAAAGTTCTCTCCTATGATCGTTCTCTTTTATATAATTACTCATATACAATGTTTATTAATAGATATTTGGTTTTGCAATTTAGATGGGATAAATTCTATATTAAATATTTAATTTTTATTTAGTTAGTTAAAATTATCCAAAACAAATTATAATTCTCAAAAACTATATAACTATTTTCAAAAATATACAAAATTCACAAAATACTCGTTTCTAAGTAGCTCATTTACCTGTCGCATAGTCAACAACTACCCAAATTAGTGAAAGTTTGAGACCTGAACTAATCTACCTATATTTTTCGATTCCATATTTTTATCTAAATTTTATGTCCCCTTTCTTTTTGGAAAACTGTTCAATTATACTGTTTCTAGTATTTGAGTTACCCGTTTCAGTTGGCATATACTATTTCTTGTCCTAATACTATAAATAGATAGGACTTTAATCAAAATTTAATTATGGTTTACGACAGCATATGTAATAAATAAATAAATTAAATTACTTTTTAAAAGAATGGCAAAACATATATTTGATCAAATAATTAACCCTTTAGTCATAAATTTTTAATTATATAATATTAGTATTTTCCATATAGATTGGAAAGCTCCTTGGAATTATATCGTTCGAAGTCCCTCGCTTCCTGGATCGGCGAGAAGGCCTAAGCTCTTCATCACCATCACAACATCTTTTTGAAAAGACCATCATCATCATCATAATCTTCGCGTTTGATCGAAATTTGAAAGTAGAGATCTTTGCTCTTCTTCTCAAAAACACATTGTTGGTGCTGAAGAAGAGACCACAACTTGGAGACAAATGGTTGAGCAAAAGAAACCCATCTGAAAAGACGAAACAAAGGGAAAGAAAAAGACTGGTTGCATTTTGACAATGAACACTTCTTCTTCATGGTTTAAAGTTATATAAATGGTTCTCAGTCATAACTTGATGACAATGAACTCTTCTACTCTATGGTTAATCAATTTTTGCCACCGAGTTAAAAAATTGACTGAATAAACATCAATATACAGTAAAACCTCTATAAATTAATAATGTTGGGACCATGACATTGTACTAATTTATAGTGATATTAATTTATCTATAATTTAATAATTATTATTTTATAGTGTAAATTAATAATTATTAATTTTTAGATATATTGTTTTGATTGTTTAAATTTTAAAAAATTATGAATTGAGACAGTTTTAGCAAAATAAGATTAGACTTTCCAATGTATCAATTTAGAATTGAATTTATGATATTTAGAAAACATTACTGACAATAAATTACAAATAATCTATAAAAATATCAAGATGAAAATGATACATATGTAGAAATTGAAATCTTTTAAAAAAATCTTTGCTATTTTTATGACATGTTATAATCTATCATTATAATTTATAAATACAACATAACAATTTTTTATAGATATGAGCTCTATAGAAAATTCAAAATTCTAAAAAGTACATATACGAACATATATATTTGTAAATTTACATGATTATTAATTTACGATATTATTGAGACCATATTTTACATGAGAATTTTAAAAAGTATTATATTATTATCTTATCAAATTATGTTATTTTTTACTGATCCGACTTGGGAACATCAAAATTTATTAAGTTACAGTATTTATTCATTTATAGAGTATTAATTATTAGAGGTTTTACTGTATAATAGTAAACCCATTTTTGAGGGTCTGATTGATCATATTTCTAATCCAATGGTTGAGATTAATTTTATTATTGATCTAAAGGTTGTCGTTTATTGTCAAAAATTGATTAAACCAAAAGATGTGACTTTTTAGTTGCAACCTTTTTGTTCACGTTCTTTTGTGAATCATCACGTCGTTTTATGTGTTCTCCCATATCTACGATACCAACGTATGCAATTTTTGCCCTCTCGCATCCATGGCTTATATATATAATACAAATTAATTAATCATCGGTATGGTTTGGGGTGGAATTTGATCATCTGGTTTGGTTAGATACTAAACGCTGTGTTTTAAACGTTACTGGTCTACAGTGGAATTTGCTTTCTCAACTTTCAACATTTCGCATGATAACACATAGTAAGGAACCATCTCATATCAATTCCAATAACACCAGTTAGTAATCCGGTTTAAATCACAATACCTTTAAGTCTACAAAATCCAAACTAAAAGAGTAGTTAGTCTCACATCCAGGTCAGTCAATTTATACGAAAGAAAACGCTACAGGAAACCATTTCTTGATGATCCCTTCACTACTACTCTACGACCCTTGCAAATCGGTGACTGTATCTGAGCAAGCTCTCTTACCTGCAACATAATGTGTGTAGGAATGGCCATTGACCCATGCTTCTTTGGACCTCCCTGCAAAAAGACGACTATTCACTGATTGAGTCTAACACCAAATATAATTATACATTAACTTGACTCTGTTTTATATTAAAAAAAAAATTTATCTCGGTAAGTGCTAACCATATTGTTTGAAGGAGTTTGAGAAAAGCATGCTCTTCGTAAATTTCGCCATTTGTGAGAGACATGTGTAGTGTTAGCGAACAAAATAAACAGGAGGACTAATAATATTGAGTAGAGGCAGTTTATAGTTATGTTGAACCAACCTTGAGATCCACAGGGGTACGGTACACGAATGATGAAAATGAAACCTTTTTCATCTCAGACCATTTCCCTAATCCATATTTCGTCACACCTTAGATAAGTTTTTTTAACTTCAGTGACAGTCCAAGCTCTATGATGCTTCCTTCTCATTGCACTTTGCGTGGTAGATCAACGCGATTATTATCATCTGAGCTATCTCCATATGAGTCTAAGTTCTCTGACTCCATGTAGTCTTGATCCACCTCATTGAAAATCGGTTTTAAATGGTCCTTGCTGCTGTGATAACCAAAATAGAAAAAGCAGTGAGCAACTGTGTCATACCAGAAATCCAAGTTATTCGGCATATAAAATTGCAAATTGAGAATGAGGATGAGTATGATATTGGGAAAATTGATAAGGTTAGTTTTTACTCACAGGAAGAAGCATAAGAACACCAATGGGAACAACTGATGCTAAGTTAGTCATGGTTCTGCGTAGGGCTTTCTTTTCTTTCTCTGTTAATTCATCTCCTACCACAGACCTCCTAAGGAGTTCTATAGCAGCAGCTGAATCAAACGCAAGAAGCTGAGTACCTTGCCATACGTCCTGTCAGAATATCCGGGTAAAGTGCACTGTTAGTAACTAACTCATGAAGTAGGAAAATAGTGAAGGAAGGCTGATCAGAAACTGCTAATTTGCTCAATGAAACCGAAGATACATATAGCATGAGGCTTCCAATGACATTCATACCGTACTGGTTTCTTTAATTTGGTCAAGAGTTTTCTCAATGACATTTTCTTTCTTTGAGCTCTGTACTAATTGCACACCTTTCATACTACTACGAGGATCTTCAGAGGTTCTTCCCTGCAGAACATAGAGATGTGAGCTTGTACTCGTGAACCAAATCAGAGATAACGATATTTCAACTAACATAGAGTCAGTTGATCATCTGAAACATAAACGCAAATAACAATGTGTTACGAGTTGATCGTCTGCTACCATGTTGAAAACTAAACCCATGAAAGAAAGAACAGAGCACAAAAATCATCGCACTGATTTGTCCACGAACTTGATGGCAATATGACTAAAATAGATAAAAAGGAGTAAGAAAACCACCGTTTTAATGATAGGATCAGTTTAGATCTCACAAGACCATGGACAACCTCCGTTTATAAGTTATTACATGTTTAAACTCGAGCTAATACTGAAACTGACATTTTAAAATATTTACTATGTGTGTAAAAAAACAACTCAAACATCTTGCAGCAGCGTTTGACTACTACTCCACTATGTTCGAAATAATTACTAACCTCTTCGTTTACCGACTCATCTGTACTTCCTTGGACACGTTTCTCCAGCTCTATCAGTTCACTCCGTAGAAGTTCGAACCGATAGATCTCATTGGGTTTGGAATCCACACTATTTACATTTTCTTTGGATTTCTCAAAATATTCATCTGCCTGCATTTTGTAAAAAATATTGAAACCTCTTACCATACTACAAATTGAAAATGGTTGAATTAAACATAGCATCTCTTCACTGAGTGAAACCAATTATAAATACATAGTAAATGACTGAAAAACGCAGAGTGCTAAGCAGAAATATCCCCAATACTCTAAGATCAGAGACATGCTTACAAAACATATGATAAAATGAAGCATACCGATGACTCGGGGCTAGGCTTATTTCTTGGACTGCGCACAAAGAAACCCCAGAATCCACGATCCCTACCAATGCGCAAAACAATAAATTAAATTCCACAGCCAGAGGAAAACAAAGAGGACCCTACGTTTATACCTCAAAAACACCGAAGGATTAATTAACTATCAGAACAAACAATATACCTTGTGCCTTGATCTAAATAATCTGAAAAGCGTAAATGGAGCCTTGCATCAAAGTGACTGCAAAAGAGGGAAATAAAAACAAAAGAGCAAGTAAATAATTCAGAATGAATGAAGGGGAGACATACCCCAAGTGTCATTATTTTTTCCCTTGGACAGCTTCTTTTTACATGAGAAACATAGGAAACCTGAATTCTGGAACCAGCAAGGGATACCATCCCGGTAACAACAACTCTCCCTCCTGAAGAAACGACTTGAATAGAGCTCTGATCTTTTGAAGGGATCACTGACTCATCACTTTGCTTTTTTCATTGGGTTTTGAAATTTCTTCAATGTATCCTTATCGGTCTCCGTCACCAAATCCGGCTAAAAACAACAATTTCATGAACAAACAAAGATTAATTTAAAACAAAATTGACACTCAATGGTTAGAAGTAGTCATTCCAACTATGTATGATTTGTATGAGATGGAAGAAAGATGCAAACTTGCAAAAAGAGTTATAAGAGCAGAGAGAAAAATTAGAAAAAACCTGGCTTTTGTGTTCAACATGTTTGGTCTTGTAAAACCCTTTACGAATGACCTACAGAATGAAACAAAATAAGCCAAATTAAATCATGATTACGCAGAAGATCGACCAAAACCCAAGGAGATCAATTAAGAGAGAGAGACCTGTCCAGCTTTTTCAGTAGCATCAATGGCGGCAGCCAAGAACTGATCTAGAGAATCACATAAAATCAATGTCGCCCAACAAAACGCAAATGAGAAAACAATGCAGAGGAATTAAAAAGAAAGGGAATTAAAAGAAGTTACCTGAGATTTGAAGAACCGAGAAGCCCTCCATCACTATAGTACGGCTCATCGCTGATATTGGTTTTCGCGAATTAATGTCGATCCTTTGATGAAACTCGCGAATTGGAATACTGATTCAATCTACTGATTTCAACAACAACATTCGGTTCTGACGACACACATAGATTCTCTTACTCATTCCCCATGCCTGGATAATTAAAGAAGATCAAAGAACAAAATTAGCAGTTACGAACAAAACCGTTGCAATTGTTATGAAAGACATGGAAGATGAGTGAAAGTGTAGAGGACTGGAAGAATTGAATTCGCATCAAATGGTGAAACGAAATGGATCGATAGTTAAGGAGGGGAGAAACCGGCACGGTGAAGGTGGAGCATCGTCCTTGACAGCGCGTAGGAGATGCATCGTTAGGTTTAGTCTATAGGATTGTGGGAAAATGGTTTGGGCCTCGAAACTTTGAAAAATTTGGGCTAATAAAATCCAAAAATCCATCAAAATATTTAAGAATAAATGTTGAAGTGGCAGCACCATGAATGAGTAAAAGCCAACTTTATATATATAGATTAGAATCTCGAAACCGGTTTTTACCTCGGGTTACCATTGACTCTTTATTTTTTTTCGGGGAAAAGGTCCTATTTCACAATAAGAGTCTCTAGTTCAATCGTTATTTCCACACGCAGCATACAAACGTAGATGATAAAATAAAGTTATACGACTTGGACGTACTGTCTACTTAAATTTAATATCCTGGTTTTGGCCACCACAACCAAAACATTTATATGTCAGTGACTCACTGCCAAAAGATCGTCGGGAACTAAAGGCTCCTTCATTGTTTAATTTGAAACCGTGGTTTGAACTCATGATTGTGTAAATCGGTCGGTCAGCGAGTCATGACGCATTCACCTCATCAGAACAGAAACATTACGAGTTCTAGTGCACGTAGAATTCTAGTCGGATGAAGATCTCAGAGAACGGTAACATGTAGAACTAAAAGGAGTGTACTGTTACGCAATTGTTGTTCGTGCTCCTTTAATAAAATCAGTGACATATAAATGTAGAATCAATTTAGATTACAGAATAATTTGTGGAGATTGCTTAAGAAGACAAGCAAAGGCCCAAAAACTTAAACGTAAAGCCCAATACGTTATTTTATTATTATTTAATATATTCCGTAATTAATTGAAATTTGAATTAATTTTGTTTTTTTCTTTTTCTTCTCCAGCGGAAACAAAAAGACGAGAGCTTGTGCGCAGCAAAAGAAATAACAGAAAGTCAGAAACACACACAGAGAAGTGAGAGAGAAGAGAGAGAGACTAGACTCTAGAGAGAAGAAATGTCAAAGTTTCTTGGTTCTTCGTTGATGGCGGTTACGAGTTTCTGTTGATTTGTCTTCAACCTTAAGAAAACTTCAAAATCTCCCACCTCTATCTACTCCGTTTCGTTCTATATCTCTTCTTTCTTCTTCTTCTTTCTCCAAGAACCCTAAATTTCGCTCCCTCCGACCACCGTACTGAATTCATCGGCTCGATTCTGGGATCTACAGTGTTGATAGTTAGCTATGGCCGCTCCGGTTAACTCCAATTCGATTCAGGTGTGTCTCTTAGCTCTATCTTTGGTTATCTTCTTGTTCGTTAGTTAGTCTACGCGGAGATGTAACTGAGAATTTGAGTGCTCGCGAATCGTGTCTATGTATCTTGGTTCAATTGCGAATCAATTCACTACTGGAGTGAGGTTTTTAGAGGATCTCAAAGATGGGATTCACTTGATTTGCCTTCTGTTAGGGTTTTTGTATGAGGATATAACAAATACTATGTTCTTAGGAGTCCCGCAGTGAGGAGAACTAAGATCTTTAAGATGTTGTACTGTGGAACTAACATATAAGATTCAAGACTTGATTTCCAATTGCTTTTTTTGGGATTCGTATAAGTCCATGGACGTTGACATTAGTATTACAAAAAAATGGTTATATTAATCATTTACTTGCAATAGTTATGTTCTCCTAACGCTGTTGTATCTTATGCTTGTCATTATTGTTCAGCGAGTGAAGGTTTATCGTTTGAATGAAGATGGTCAATGGGAGGATCGAGGAACTGGATACGTTACTATGGACTATATGGAGGTTTGCTCTAATTCCTCCTGCGGCCAAAAATTCTGCAGTGCGCATTCTGGAAATAACTTGTAGCTAAATGGAAACGCTAAAACATGCAGCGATCGGAAGAACTCGGTCTAAATGTCATTGATGAAGATGATAATGCGACATTGCTTGAACACCGCATAAGCACTGAGAATCTCTACAAGCAGCAAGATGGTACGCTTTGTGTATTGTGTTTTTATTAACTATTGTATCAATGGTGCTTAACTGGGTATCTGTATCAATGTACAGACACAATCATCTCATGGAGTGACCAAGAGCTTTCAGCAGAGTTGGCTTTGAGCTTTCTAGAGACTGCCGGATGCACTTACGTATGGTGAGTACAATAAAAGTTCTATTGTCTCCTTTTCGAGGAGCCTCCATTCTACATATCATTCCCCTGACTACAAAAATGGTGCTTCCTCCTATTCAGGAATCTAATATCCAGTATGCAACAAGTTCTACATTTCAATGCTCTGAACGGTAAGAGTATTTGTTCAACTTTCACATCAGTCTGATTTTCTGCTTATATTTAACTCTTATATTTTCATTTTCTTATTATATGATCAATGTGTCATAGGGCTGTTTGAGGTTTGCATTTTAATATTTCTGTAACTGTAGTTCAAGGGGTTACCTAGATAGAGTTATGGATTTGTGTGGCCAGTTCTCATTCACCATCTGTGCGCAGTTAGACTTCCGAATAGTTGACAAGAAATAATTTGTTTCAGAACTTTCACAGTGATGAAACTTTTGATCAATTTCTAGCACTAATTATATTAATATTGAATCTTGTATTGAAATATAATCATAATGATGACTGCAACTTTTTGTTTCAGCACTATCATGATGATTTGAACATTTGATGGCTTTCGAAGCTTTGTTTTTTTTTTTTTCTTTTTCTCCATGTATGTTTTCTTTGTAATGGTCACAAATTTTGTATTTGACAACAAATCATCTTTGCTTGAGCAGGCGAAACGTTTGACAACGTGATCAGTGAGTTAGAGAAGCTTCCTGATGTCAACCGTTCTAATCTTCCCCTAATACTCAAGGTTCTAAGATAAGAGTGATTGTGTGCTTTCTTTGCTTGTGGTTAACTGAAAGCTATACCCTTCTTTATAGTATCTGTTGTAGTTGAGACTTTAAGACTGTTTTTCTCTCGATTACTTTTTTTTTTAATTACTTTCATTTGTCTTTTCATCGTCTGGAGTATTACCGATTTTTCAAAGTTTCTTATGATAATTTGTATCTCCCAGAACTACGATTGTATGTTCTCATCTTTATTTACGCTCTCAGTGCATTTATGTTCAATTGACAAGTGGACATTTCTTGTGTTAAGTAGTGCCCATTATTATCCTGATTTTGCATTCTAGGTCTCTATTTTGTCGAGGATTTGATGTATTTGTTTCTTACTTCCCTGCAGATTGTTACTAAATATGGCAGCGCCGATAAGATGCGATTAATCGATCTTATGTTGAAGGATGTAAGTAATAAGTGCATTCCAAAGTTCTACTGTTTCTTTTTGTATGAAAGAAGTGGGTAGTCATTCTCGTCCTCTCTTCATTTTAGTGTAATACCTTAATTTTGTTCGCTCTGTGTAGTATACTGTTACAAGAAAAGGTTTTTGGTATCTGAGCTATTTCGTCTTACAGCATATAGCCGAGTTGTAATCTTGTAGTGCTTTCATCACCTTTTTAGGTTTTATTCTTGTTAATTTTTTCAAGGACTGACACTGAAACCCTCCTTAACCTACTTTCTTTCCTGATATCTTGATGCAGGATGCTTTCTTTCAGAAATTGATGGCTGTATTTGAAGCCTGTGAGATCAAAAACGATGTTGATGGCCTTCACATCATGTTCAATATTGTCAAAGAAATCAGTTATTAATCACATACATCTCAACATCATTTTTTCTTACTCAAGCTTCAATAATTTGTGTTATAAGCTGCTATTTTGTTTTTATTTTTATGCAGTTTCGCTCAACAGTTCTCAGATCCTGGAGATTATCTTAGGGGATCAACTGTTAATGAAACTTATCGGGTGCCTTGAGTGTAAGCTTCAAGACTCTTGTTGAACGTTGATGATTATAACTTTCAGTGACGAAGAAGGGCATGACAAGTAGCATGTAGCTGTTTTGTATATATGGGATAAATGAGAGCGTTTAATTAACTTAAACTGGGAACTTCTCACCCATGGAGAGTGAAATATTTGCGTGCTCTTTGGTGGACTGTTTTTTCCTATCTCCTGTTAATTAACATGTTACCTAGGGTTTGAATTTGAAACCGCAAATGTTATAGGCCAAATTTTTTTTCGTGCCCTCTTCGTAATCTTTTGAGCTAACGGATTCTAAATGATTTGTTTCTCCTCACAGATAATCCCGATGTTCCCAAGTCTCAACAACACCGGACTTTTCTGAGAGAGGATGTTGTTTTTAAGGAGGTAACATAAAGTTCTCGTATGTTCATGATTCCATGTAATTCTGGACCATATTAGCATGAACTGAGCTTAGGGAACAGATAATTCTGGACCAACATTCTGTGGGATTTTTGTGGAAAGCATTGTTATTGAACCTCACTACTGTTTGCAGGTTATACCATTTACGAATCCACTGGTTCTCTCGAAGATACACCGAACATATAGAATTCGTTATCTGAAGGTTCAATCCCATGAAATCTTCTGAAAACAGTTTACGAAATTTGTTTTGTTTTTTTTGGGATTTTGGTCTCACCTTTTTCTCAACATTCTGCAGGATGTTGTTTTGAAGAATGCACTAGATGATGCTACATCCGCAAATCTAGATTTAGTAATCAATGCAAACAATGCTGCTGTAAGCCATCTAGATAAACAATCTCAAACTTAACGCATTGAATGCAATACTTATGCCCTCATATGTTGCTTTATTGATGACTATGTTCTGTAGGTTGTTACACTGCTGAAGGATGACATCCAAGAATTATTTGCAAGGCTACAGTCACCTTCTACATCTGATGAATCAAGGAATAATTTGGTATTTCCTGCATCCGTCATATCTAAGATTATGGTCTTTATGTAATTCATTGAGTATTGTATAAAAATGGTTATTTTAGTTGAAATCCATGAATAGCCTGCCAGTAAGATTCTCTGATTTTAGGCAGGGTCCTGTCATTAAGATTCTGAGATGCAAAAATTCCAAACATTTGTGTCTATTCAAATATTAAGGCATTGAAAGGATTCAGCTTAATTCAGAGATTTTTGGGGACAGCAGTGATGTCTCTATCAACAAAATAAAACTAATAGATGCATACTATATATCTTCATCAAAACCATATACAGTTTCTTGGGTGAGTTTGACTGATGTTTTTTTATCCTCCAAAAATAGGTGGACTTTTGGCAAGAATTTTGTCTTTTAACCAAGAGATCACAGAAGGTATCGGTCTTGAGGTACGTTCTTTTCAGAAACTAATTCTGTTGTACTGAGAATTAGTCTTCTGAAATGGATCATGTATGCAGCAGTTATTGCATTATCAATTTTCAGTGCAGAAGAGAGCGTTGTCATATTCTGTATCTTATGTGGCTGCTTGTCTATTTACTCTTGTAGGGAACTTATCAATGATGGTCTTTTTGACATCATTACGGATGTCTTGAAGAGCCCAGATAAGAAACTCGTATTAATGGGGTATATTATTACCTTGAACTAATTATACATGATAGATTGGTTGTGAATTATTTTAGTTATTATTGTCTTAAGCCCTCAGTCTCATCTGGGTTCTTGAGGAAAAAACAAGTACATAATTTTCTAGTTATATACTCAAAGAGAATTATTTCTGTTGGATGCAGGGCACAAGTCCTTAGTATATTGGTGGCTCAAGATATCACCCTCCTCTGCTCTTATGTTGTTCGACCGGAAACTCCCTCCTTGGTCTCTTGGTAATTTTTCTTTAACTCATTGTTGGATTGTTTTTCTTTTCAGCTGCGAGGTTTTTCCTGTTTCTTTCTATACTAAAATGGAGTAATAACTGGTTTTGGTTATGTGCAATAGGTTAAGGGAATGATGGAAGATTTTGGTGATAAATGTGTGGACATTATTCAAAATGTACTGGGATTAGGTGGAGCTCAGGTGCAATTCACCGATGATCAGAAGAAGATGGTATTCTCCTCTTTTTATATGTTCCTGTTGTATAAAAAAGTCACAGTCAAGCAAAGTCATCGAGAAAACGTTGCTATATTTCTTCTGACTTTGCATTTCTGTTCTGATTGGTTATGGTTACTAGAGGAGAAATGTTACAAATGGTTTCTGTGAAGTCCACATAGAGTTAGTTTTTTCTTGTCTTCTACTGTTAATTCTTTGACACATATCTGTTATAATGTTGGGTATAAGACCGGTAATTCTCCTTTTCTCTAAACTGCAATATATCTTGATTTCTATTAAATAATCTTTGATAAAATTTCCAATTTTGTAGCAAGGGAACATTTTGGATATTTTCTGTGAGAAGCATCTACCTGAATTAGCTGATTTCATAATGGCCTCATGTCCTGAAAGACCCGGCGATACAGTTGGCAGCCATCGTGGGGCAAAGAGCGAAGTCCTATTGGCGATTTGTGAATTGATGTGCTCTTGCGTTCAGCTGGATCCATCCAGGAAAAAGTAAACTTTATGATGATTATCGTATTATTTCTGTTATATTCTCAGTAGTACGTAGCCTTCTAATATTCTTGTGCATTTTCTTCTCTTGTCTGCTACGTGCAGTTTTCTCCATAACAATGTGACAGAAAAGGTTTTGCTTCTCACACGAAGAAAGGAAACATTCCTAGTGGCTGCGGCGGTGCGATTTGTCAGCAATCTCCTCTCTGTCCATGTAAGTAGTCCTCAATCAGCATTTTTTTCATATAATGACTTTGGCAAGACAAATATTAGTTTATCTGGATTAGCTGAAATTTAAGGCTCAGAGGTCTTTTGTAATTTAAAATAATAATAATTTTAACGGTAGTTCATGATTCTTGTGAACATGTGCTCAAAGTCATCACATAAAATTACTCTGGTAAGGTTCAATTTCAGTGTCGCATGTCATATTAAAACTGAGATTTTTTTTTCCACTTGCACGAACATGAAAATAGATTATAAAATGGCTACAAAAAGTTGTATGAAGACAATAAGTTATGCAATTTCTAAAATATTGTTCTATTTTCAGAATGATAATGTTCAGAGTTACATTGTCGAGAACAACACGCTGAAACCAATTATAGATGTTTTTGCTGCCGATGGTCACCGAGACAATCTGCTGAGTTCTGCTGTCTTAGCGCTTCTTGTGCACATATACAAGGTTCCTATATTTTCATCCTTTTCTCTTTCAGTTTTTAGGGGTGTTCCTCTGTACATATTACTGTTTTGCGTGTGCAGTACAATGCAGTGTTGGCCAAATATGTAGTTGGTACATTTTGGGACCAGTTAGCTCCATTTGAGCACCTGCCTTCCATCCAGGATCTCAAAACGACATATGTATTCTCTATCATCCTCGATCTAAACTCCTAATTAGAAGTTTTTTTCCTACAGTATTCTTTATTTAACAATGTGTCATTGTGTGTCCAGCTCATAGAAAGTAGGAGACCAAAGAGCACCAATGATCAATCTGATATGATACAATATGGGAGTGCTCTGGATGAAGAAAAGTCAGCTGAGCCACAAAATTCCAATGTCACTGCTGCAAGGTCTGCGATGAAAGAAGCTGAGCCTCATAGTTCCAATGTCATAGCTGCAAGTTCTGGTGCTTCTAGTACACAGATGGAAGAAGCTGAGCCTCATAGTTCCAATGTCATAGCTGCAAGTTCTGCTTCTCAGAGGTATTTCTTTCTATTCTCTCTTGATAGAAATTCATGGAAGGATGAGGTGCATCATAAGCAACAACTAATAGTTGACGGATTTGCTTTATGTTGTCTATTAATCATAATAGCAAGAGGTCTGGAGGTTTGGTTGATTATGAGGATAGCGAAAGTGATGAAGACTGTAGAGAAATTGATCAGCAGAAAGAGAAGCGTAAAAGACCGAGGCTCTCTCCAACAAGTGAGGAAAATAAGAAGTCCTCCCAAGAACAAGGTGGCGAAGCTAAGGAACCTGGAGAACTTTAGGAGCTAATGACCGATATAGCAGCAATAGTTGTAGATGGAAGAAAATGACAAGATGCAGATGTAAAGAGCTGTTGAGGTTAACATCCCCGACAAACAATAGATAGGATTTTTGGTGGTATATCATCTCTATTTTTTTGGAGTATAGAAAGCTGTCCACAGAAAGAAGAAAAGAAACTGTGAATAGCCGCTATAGATGTTTTGAAGACTATATCGGATGGTCCGTGTAAAAAACGCAATCTTTTATTTGAAACTGGGGATTTTTACTTGTACTAGTACTAGTATCTTTTCCTCCACAAGTGAAGATAGAGAGAGGACCCAAAATCTACTTTTGTTTTTAAAGTATGGATATGTTATCCTTGTGTTGTTTTTCCATAGTTTACGTTGGAGTTGTATAGGTTTCATTGGAAATCATATCTAAAGAAAGCTCACCTAAAACTTTGGAACGTTTTCAATGGAAACTTCGAGGTTAGATAGTAGATTATTATAATATTCACCTTCGTAATTTCTTTTGAAAAAAATATGTTAAAAAAAAAAATCCTTTACAAAACATATCAAAGAAATAGAAAAATATCAAGAAAGAATGAATATTATAGTTGGTTGCTAAATAAAGAGAAAAAGGAAAAAAAAAATAGGAAAGAGGGTAATTTTGGTAAATAATGTCTCTCTTTGAAAATATAATTAGAAAAAAAAAGTTGCGAATACTTTTTTGTCTTTTGTTTCGTCTCTCTCTCTCTCTCTCTCTCGCTCGCTGTCTTCTTCGCTCTACGCTCTACGCTCTACGCCGCCTTCTCACTCTCTCTGTTTCTCTCAGATTGGCTCAATCTTCTCCATCAATTCCCCCCTCCCAAACCAAACGAAGCACGCTCCTTCAAGCATCATCCTCTTGGTGGTCTCTCGTTTCAAAACAAATTGTAAGTTTCCTTCACTTTCTTTTACAAAGGCTCGTGTAGATCTTGGAATTGAGTAACTAGATCGGTTAAACCTACTTTCGATTTCTCGGGATACAATCGTTAAGTCTTAGAATTACGAATCAAAATCTTATCGTGATGGTTTAGGTAGCGAACCCCAGTTTTTTTTTTTTTTAAAATCCTCGCATCAAGTAGAAACCCTAATTTCGAATCCCTCTGATTAGGGCTAAAACCCTAAATTGTTCAATAATTTTCTTGTGATGCAGAGACATGTCTGATGCAAAGAATGAGAATACACAAGTTGCAGCTGATAGAATCAAGGCTGCAACACTCTCTGCTGCCAAAGGTCTGAGTCGTACACAAGCTGAGCGAGCAGCTGCTGCAGCGGCTAGAAACGTTAACGCTTATGGTCAAAAAGAAGAAGGTCCGAGCAGATGGCAGGAGAAAAGGGAACTAAAGAGGCAGATGTATTTGATGAGTACTGAGAAAGCTGTTAGGCTTGGTGAAAGGAAAGACAAGTCCATGTCAGCAGCTTCCGTTGGAAATGCCTCCACGGCTGCACAGTGCCAGAAATGTTGTCAGACTGGACACTGGACGTATGAGTGCAAGAACGAGAGGGTTTACATCTCGAGGCCTTCCAGAACCCAGCAGCTTAAGAACCCTAAGCTGAGAATGAAGCCTTCTATTGATGATCTTGATGGTAATGGTAATGATGATGATGAAGAAAGGCCTGATGCTGCAACTAATGGGAAAGGAGAAGTTGAGAGGCGGTCTAAGAAGAGTAAGAGGAAGCACAGGTCAAAGTCTGATTCTGGAAGTGACAGTGAAGCCTCTGTGTTTGAATCAGATAGTGAATCATCTGGAGAGAGTAGTTCAGGATACAGTTCATCTTCTGACTCAGAGGAGGAAAGGAGGAGGAGGAGGAGAAGGAAGGCAAAGAAGAGCAAGAAGAAGCAAAAGCAGAGGAAAGAAAGGCGTAGAAGGTACAGCTCTTCTTCATCGGAGTCATCTGAGTCAGAGTCAGCTTCGGACTCAGATTCTGATGAAGACAGAAGCACTAGGAAGAAGAAGAGCAAGAGGCACAGCAACAAACGCCGTTGAATTGGTGGTTTAAGGGAATCGAAAAGTGGATGAAATTTTCTTAATACCTTTCTTAGAGAATCATTTTGAGCTTCATGAAGAAATACTCAGTTCTATGTTACTTCTTTTTCCTAAAATTCAACTTTACTTTTTGTCAGCCATTTATGGCTTTGTGTTGTAACAAACTGATAAATCTTAGAATCCCCTAAAGTTTTCAGAGCTCAATAGCACTTGTAGAAGTTTATAAACCCATAAGAAAGTTTTCATTAAATATTCTGGTATAGAAGACGTAAGAGAGTGTGGGTTTGATTGACATAAGCAGGATCGATCCATCGTCTTGTAGAAGAAACCAACCTAACCCTCAACATAGAGCATCTCTGTTGAAGGAACCATCTATGTATTGCACTTACAAAACAAGAAACTGGAAAGTAATTAGTAACCATCTATATAAAAGAGTTACGCTGATATATACAAATGTGTAAAAACGAGGGCTCATTTTCTAAATACCAATAGTTCATGTATCCTTTACATATATATATACATGTTTGTACTTTGTAGTAATTACTCTCGAGTCTCTTGACTAGTAGCAATCTCTGTCCTTCCTCACAGACTGATTCCTCTGTATTTAGAGACTTGGCTGCTCGGGATTGTACTTAGTGTTCATCTTGTTGGGTTCTTACCTTTTGAAAAATCTCTGTGATTGGTACACCGAAAGTCTCATATTGCACACATAGTGTTCGCTAAAATGCCTAGCTGAGACTCGAGCTGGCATATATATATACCCGGCGGTTTGTTTCTTCAAGATGTTGATTTTGTTTTCAGATAGCGATTCATGAATATAATTACGGGTTTAATCGCATATATTTCGTTAGTAGTTTTAATCATTTAACAGTTTTGGTTTTTGTCTCTCAACATAGTGATTTGAGTTTTAATATGTTTTTTTTTAATTTCTAGCTGCTGAGGAAACAAAGTGAAGTGATTAGAGTATGTTACGGAACATGATGATGCCGTGGAACAGAAGCAATCACAATGTAGTTGGATTGTTGATAAGGCATTTCGCAACGAAACCTAAACCCAAGATGAAACCAATCGAGCTGAACACACCACCTGAGCAAACCCAGACGATCACCCGAGTGATCTTTGATATTTTGAAGGATCATGGACCTCTCACCATTGCTGAAACTTGGGATCGTGTCAAGGTACTCTTTTTTTTTTTTTTTTTTTTTACATAGCCAGATGCAATTTCTTAGACGTTTCTGATTGACTTTAACAAGTAGAATGAATGAGTGTTTCTCAAAATATCACTCTTCTACATTACAACATGCTTTCACTTTCTTTGTTCTTGAGGTTTGGGATTGAAAATTTTCAATTGGCCATAGGCAGAGAATGTAAGGTTAATGGGTTCTATCTCAAAACCAAGTGGTGATGTCACTCTTTCTCAGTAGGAGATGATCTCAATTTTCATTATTAGAGGTTTAGGACTGAAACTTAAATAAGCTATAATGGCTGTTCTTAATCTGTCAACAGTCGAGAATGTGCAGTTTGATTGAATTTGTTTTCCTAAAACTGTGACGATGTCATTCTTTTACACTATCAGATGCTTCCATTTTCTTTCTTAGAGGTTTTAGATTGAAATTTTGATAGCTAGAGGTAGAGTAGAGATTGTGAAAGGTTTATAATCATAGTTTCCAACTGTTATAGTTTTCAATCTTATCATTGGTACGAAAAAAATTAAAACAGGAGGTGGGATTGAGAGGGCTAACGAGCAAGCGTCACATGAAGATAATACTAAGGTGGATGAGAGAGAGACAGAAGCTGAAGCTGATATGTAACCATGTTGGTCCTCACAAGCAATTCCTGTACACTACTTGGTTCACTAAACACAACCCTTCTAAATTCCCTAAGCCGCCGGAAAAACTCACAGGAAAATCCTCTGGCCACCCTAAACTTCCATGAGCTAACACTGTTAATTTGCAAGGCTTTGTTTCTTGAACCTTCGTTTCACTGTAAAAAAGTCTGTTTTGACAAGTTTCTCTCAATGTTTCTGCTTCTAAACACTTCACCATGTATACAAAAACGCTTTTCAAGTTTCTTAATCTTTACTAAAAAGGTGTAGGAGCGAGGATCACACATCATCATTCATGCCAACATTCTTCTTTGTTCGATGAATAGGAAATTTGTTTTTCCATCGCAGCAATAACCTTGGGTAATAAAATTTGTATCACTTAGTATAAATTTTGTATCAATTATAATGAGTACAACCTTGGGTAATTTTGTCTGTTGTTTCGTTTATGCAACCTTTGGTATCAATTCTTTACATTTTTACATTTGGACAATTTTATCTGTTGTACAAAAACAATATTATTCTCAAATGGATTGGATCAGCCAACGAAGATGATTCTCTGTTTCCCAAAGCACCAAATGTTAATGACCTCTCCAGTTTTTTTTTTTACTTACAACTTTAAAAGAAAATTTCTCTCTAACTAACCCTAATCCTAAAATCCACTAACTGAAAAAAAAAAAAAAAAAAAAAAAAAAAAAACCTAAAATTCATTCCTGCCGTTAAAACCAGAGTTTTAAAAAAAAAAATTGCAGAAATTCTAACTAAATATTTGGAAACATGAAAAGAATATCTACATAGGCCGCCACTACTATTAGGATGATAATGCTACAAAGAAGGTAGCGTGCGGTCGAACCAGTTAGAGAGATGTGATATTTTGGCTGCTACGCTTTTATTTCGACCAAAGAAAGTTTCTGCATTCGATAACATAACTGATACGTCATGTCTTAATGCTTCCACACTCCGGTAATAGTTGTTCTCAAGCCTTGATCTGATTACTTCAAGAGACAAAGGAACTGGGAACCTGCAGAAACAAAACAATGTCAGCTTCGGCTCCACCAAGGCCTCATCCAGTGTAGTAGAAAGTAGTTACCTGTTGGTGTAGCTGGAGTTTCCCACGGTCTGGCTCAGTTTTGGAGGCCATAAGAATCCTGAAACGAATTAGTCGAGATTATTATGTCATATTGTTATGTTCTTGGGATGGTGTTGTGTCTTTGTTTCCTCTTAATCCACTAAACTTTAGAAGGCTAACTAAAACCCGAGTATAAAGAGTGTGATTTATGAACCAACTAAGCTTATATAAACATGGGCCTAAGCTCTTTGGGTGAAGTATGAATTTGGTGGCTAGGATCACATACCCGGGTTCTTTTGTCTGAAGTCTCTAACTTTGTTAAGGCCGAGAGAAGACGGTTTCGTTGCTCATCATCAATGTGAGGCTGCTCCCACTTGGTATCAGCATCAAAAAGCTCCCAGGGACTGTGAAGATGTGTCTCAGTAGGGTCACTCTTGTATTTAACTGTGTACCTCTCCCATGGACTATCAGGAAAATCAGGTGATTTGGGTTTCACAGCTAGAATCCGCCCTTCCCACCAACTACCATCTTCTTCCCCTTCATCTCTCCACCAAACCTTACACTTGTCCCTGCAAGTCCAGTTCCTCTGTATCGCTGCTTCATACCGACTTCTTTCCACAAGAAAATCTGGAAACGTCACCACCTCCTCAGGCAACGTAAGTTTGAAAGCTTTGTTGAACAGTTCGGAGTTTGGATCGATGACTTTAAGTATCATTTTGCAGCAGCTATCCCCAGAACCAGGAAGAGTTGCATATTCAAGACTTTCCACTTTACAAATTTCCACAGCCTTCATATTTTCCCCTTTTATTGAAGTCCAAGGAGCCACTTTCTCCTGTAGGGTGCTAAAGTTCAAGTATTCTTCATGCCCCTGAGAAAGATAAGAATAACAGCCGCAGATAAACGAATTGATACCAAAGGTTGAATAAAAATAACATATAAGATTACCACCAACACTTACCTGTCGCAAATACGCGACTTCATCCCCCATTTGTGGAATATAACGAGAACCCTCTTCATGTATCGATAATGTCAGCCAGGATACATGTTCTATTAACTGCTGAGGCTTCTTTGTTTCAATAGGTTTAGTTTCACTAAAAGGATAAGTAGACTTTCTATTTCTTGTGGATCTCAAACGAAGTGTTGCCCCGGAAGCGGATCTCAGTTCTTCTTGAGAATTTTGGTTTCCACGTGAATCACTTATTTTATCTTGGATGCGTGTCAAACTGCCTTCCGACTTCTCGAATCCATTCAACTGACTTCCATTGAACCCATTAGACGCACCTTCATGGGACTTAGAGCCACTACCTTGATCCTGACTACAAGAACCTGGACTGATTTCTTTAGTAAGAGTAGCATCCCTATCAAAATTGTTCTTATTCTTTCGTCTATAGACAAAATCAAACATCCTTTTAGGATGTGACTGTGACACAGGAACATCATTAGCAATTGAGAGAGCATCACTGATCTGAGGATTTAATCCCCGAACACAATCATTCCGCAGAGATATCTCTGTCCCAACCACACCATCCTTTTGACTATCCAATGCCAAATCACATCTAGCGTCTTCAAAACCATCACTTAATGCATCAGGGCCACCAGTCTCTTGATCTATTGATGAAGGTTTTCCCTCTGGCATCAAAGATGCATCGGAAGCCCTTGAAACTCTCTTGGATCGTATCCTCAAACTCCTAGAGATTGGTGGAAGGCTATCTATTAGATCTTGCCGATGACCGGTTACGTCCTGAGAACCATTACAGGTCCCGTCATCAGCCAATCGACTTGGCGACCCATCCAGTTCTGGATATCGTTTCCCACCATTTGGAGTACCATTCGAGATCACCGTGTTAGTGTCAACTGTCATGCCATCTATATCTGTTTTCAATTCCAAACAAGTAGATGCCGTAACACCATTTCCATGGTGATTTGCATCTTTGGTAACATTATTTTCTTTTCCCTCCGGGTCAGAGCCATTAAGTTCATGCGATACTATTGCTTCACCTCTTATTCGCTTTGATGTGCGAGCCTTAACCATTCCCCATTTTACTTTACTTACATCTATCCCTTCAACATGATTTGTGTGAATTTCAAGGTTCCCAGGAATCCTTGAGTCTTCAGCACAGCCGTTCCCTAAAGTTGGAGTTGGAACATCCGAAGACGATCCAGGCAGGTTCTCCAGCAAGGTAAGCTTATCTGAATTCCTAACAGGAAACCTAAGAACCAATCTCCTCCTTTCAGGAGGATGAGTTTCTCTGATATCACATTGCTGAGCCCCATCATCTGAATCACATACGAGGATATTTTTCCCTTTTGATTGCTTCCCATGCCCATTTGACAAAACTACATCAAGTTCACTATCCCCAGTGCCTGATTCTTGTGTTGCCGATTCACTTTCTGATGAATCACTCAATTCAGAGACCTCCTCCTCTTCTGCGTCTTTAGATGTACCTGAAATCTTAGAAAACCAAGAGAGGGCATTTCGAGCAGCTGCTCGCCTTGGTCTGGCCGATTTAGATTTTGAAGACTTCTTCTTCGATTCCTTACGACCACTCCTAGATTTCCTCGTTCGTTTTTTGTTGCTTGGAGCTCCCTCGAGCTCATCAAAGTTTCTCTTTTGACGCGCCTACCCGAAGAAGTCATAATCCCAGCCTGGTAAAGAGGTTAAAAGGGATTAGAACCCTCTTTAGAAGGCGCAAGATCAAAGAAATATATACACAATACTCACTTCTTTCTTATGTTTTTCCTTTTGGATCTTCGAAGGCTATTCTGATGATCATCATCCTCATCGCTTTCACCGGAACTGGAACCTGACTCCCCAGAGGTTGAAGAATTTAAACATTCTTTCTCTTTTCCAGATGAATACTCCTCTGGCACATTGTATTCAGAGTCGTTTTCATCACTTAAGATATCGACTTCTGGTTCCCACTCCATTACATCTATAAATTCTGGCAACGGTTCAGCTAAGTCTAGATCTGCCAGAGGTGGCATTTGGTAATCTTGGTCTAAAGTGATATCTGGCCCCACAGCAAGCTTCAAAGAAGATGGTCGCCATTCTTTGCCTAAGGCGCCGAGTCGCCGTTTCTGAAACATGGTCTGATATGGCTCTTCATATGGAATCATCCCTACAATGCAGAACAATAGAGAGTGAATGATATGCCCATCCTCAGTGAAAGGATCCAAAAGCATTTATAATCATAGTAAAAGAAATTAAAACCTGAATCACAAAGAGGATCCTCCATATTTCGGCGATAAGGTTGAAGTTGAGATTCCTGAATCAAAGTTTCCAAATGCCAATTAGCGATTAAATTATGCCTATAACGAGCACCATTATAAGTAGAACCACTAGAAGGGGAAGAAAACACGATCCCCTTACCTGGTCAAGGACATTACCATATATGTCCTGAATTAATGGCCGATAATCCCCCAGGAAAAACTGCAAGGTATAAGAAAATTATATTTTTGCATAAGCTATTGATAAACGCCAGCTCTCTTAGGCGAGGTCATTGGGGCAATTAGAACTAAGATACTTCTATAATGTTTCCTATATTTTATCTAGGTTTTTCTTGGTTTTACCCTATATACAGAGATTTTTACTGTGTATAGAATGTTTTGATCAAAAGGAGATTTCTTTTCTTTTCGATTAACGGAACTAGGACATATGTGAACCTCTAAAAGCAAACTTATCCTCATAAAATCCGATCTAGGTTTCTATCAGAAATGTGGACAGTAGAAGTACAGTAATGAAGCTCTCCCCACGATAAAGTTATATTGGTACCTGGTCATACTTAGCGTCCTTTTGAGAATCCCCTTGGCCTGTACTTAATATGTACAATTGGCCCACATTATCTGAAAGTATAATTGAAGTTCCATCCCTACATTAAGAAGATATAGATTAGCAATCAGATGGAGTAGAAGCATAACGAGTACAGCCAAAAAACTATTTGCTTACGGTGAAAACTTCCCATCAACCAACTTGTAGTTTGAAATCTCATATATTTGGATAGGTATGCCTTCCCATATCTAGAAGAATAGAACAAGTGCTTTAGTAATATAGATGCTGAAGAAGAAGGAATTAGACAGTCAGGAAGGTAAAACTTACATCCCACACTATTGTTTTTCCATCATAGCCAGCGCTCATAGCTATACGAGGATTGAAAGGATGGACATCCATAACATATGTCTACAAACAGTAAGTATAACACGTTAAAAAAGGTAAATACAAGGAACAAAGAGGAAATCATGCCTGGAACACTAAAACAAAAAAGCAGACTAACTTCACTAGTCATACTTATCAGACAATACAAGGCATAAATGAAATTAGGCAGAGTTGGGAGTGTTTTCAGAAAAAGAAAAGAAATTAACTTATGCTCAAATAATGCAGAGCAGGGTCTTCTTAGCAGAAAGATGATTTTGGTATTCGTTATTTTTAGCATGGGAAGCAAATTTCTTGTTATTTTATCTTTTAAGTACACAGGTCAAAAGTCTTTGCAATTCCCAAACTTGCCTTAAGATAGTCTACCGAATATATTAAAGGGATCAGGCACTCACAGACTGTGTGTGACCAGTCAAAGAATGTACCAAGCTACCATCAGAGGCATTCCACACGCATATTCTACAATCTTAAACATAGAAAAAGATTCTGGTTATCAAGAGTGGAGCGCTCTAGAAATCGGCCTGGATAAACTCATAGCCATTAAGAGTGTCAAAATAGTCTTACCGATAATAGCGGCAAGGACAAAACGATTATCTAGACTCCAAGCAATCATGTTAACCCCACGGTGTGTAGGTAGGATCCTTTGACGTGGGCCACCTCTAGGAGGTTGAGGAGGCATGGGCGGAGGTGGAACCTTGAGATGATATGCTCGTGTCCATCGGCTGCTTTTTCCCTGAAAGACATAAATAAATATCTGGTTCTCTGCTCGTATGAAAAAATGTATTGAATGAAGTGCAAGTCGCAGTCATTTTGGCGAAATTAAATATTACATGCGATCTCCTTGATCTTGGGATCCAAATGATTGCACTACCATCACGAGAGCATGTAACAATGTTATCATGGCAAAACCTAGAAAAGACACCGTGTCAAACACACAAAAAAAACTTTGGAAAAAGGTGAAAAGTTAATAGTAATTGCATGATTATCTACTTGGAGCAGAGAACACAAACCAGGAATTCTTAAATTTTGGAACGTTGTCGTCTTTTGAGTAGTCAGTTACAGATATTTTAGATCCTGCAGCACAACCACTGGAAAGCAATACAGCAAATGAATAGGATCAGACAATTAGGATCTCATGAGTAATGTAATTTTAAAAGTAAATAGCCAACCTGAATTGAACATAGTTAACATCATTCTCATGTCCAGCCAGAACATCCATCTCATGATTCGGCTGGTCCGGATCATCGTTATTAATCTTATTAGCACTCCAAACCTGTAACCAAGAAAGAACTTTTGTGATTAAGTGAACCCTATAGAATTTGGTAGAAAAAATGTGGATTTGCAATTTTGAACTCAAACCAACATACAATTAGGAAACATTTTTCATTACCGAGTATACTCTAGCAAAGTGGTCAGAGCTGCCAGTGACAAAGACAGATCCATTAGCATTGAATGCACAGCAAGAGATACTCGTCTGAGTATTACTAGAAGAAGGGCCACTGTTCTTCCCTGGAATAGGAATCCCTAGTCAGGTCTACAGCTTCCAATAAGTCAAAGCAAAAATAATTTAACTAGGAACGTGAACAATCACCATCAGGAGTAGGAGGCTTAGGGACATATATCCGGGGAGAAAATTGGGCACCCCGAGCATCCCATATCCTACATGTACCATCATCGGACGATCTGCAGAGATTTAACAAAGGCTCGTTTAAAAGATGCCAACGAAATAAAAGCACCTTTTTCGAAACACGCAAATAGAACCTCAAGACAACATAAAGGCACGAGTAGTGACATAGTAGAGAAAGATTCCACGGCTTAAATAATAAATTAAAATCATAAATTCCATCTGAGGGAGTATGAATCAGAATGCATTTAATTTTCCAGCTTTGTGACCAAAGTGGTTATTAGTTGATTCAAATTTTCAAAACAATAGACATAGGCAAACACCAAATCAACAGCATGTAAGAAGATGACAAAGCATAGTAATTTATTGATTATTCTCCAAAAAAAACCGAGAAAATAATGCACCAGATAGCGTACATGATGCCAAAAGAACAATTTGAGAAGAATTCTTACGAGAGAAGCTGGTACGGGGATCCAGGTCTGGGACTAAATGCGATAGCAGTAACAGTTCCGGTATGTCCACGGAGAACAGAAATTGGTAAGCCATCTGGCAATCGCCACTACAAAAAATTCAGATGGGTGAAGTCATGAAGAGGCTAATATTTGGAAGCCATAATGGAATCATATACAGAAAACAATACAAGAAACTTACAATGCGGATCACACAATCATTTGATGCGGATGCTATGAAAATGTTGTTCGAACTCACAGCAAGATCAGTTATGTCACCCTTACAAATGCACCAAAAACACAATTGTTAAGCACCACTTAAATATAGAGTAACAAAATGATAGCATTCTCGTAGAGTTCTTGGAACTCACTTCATGCCCTCGACAGCTGGCCAGGCAGTATGCAGTGTCCATTGACCATACTTTTACAAGGCGGTCATCTGAACCAGTGATTACATACCTTCCTGAGCGATCTAATATAGCTGCAGAATTTACAGATAAGTTCAGGTATGCAGTTCATCTAATGGATTAGTCTATTATTTAGAAATGGAACTTGACACTAAGATTCATCCCTAAACCATTAAATATCATACCACAGTACACAGCGTTTCTGTGTCCACGTAGCCTCTTGATGTTTTGCATCTTTTGTACCATTGAAGATGGTTTTGCAATGGCATAACATGCTGCACGTATTGATGGGGCACGATGATGTCTGGCAAAACCACCACCAATCTCCCTCAAACTAATACCACGAACCTGATCAGCATGCATATGAGGCCAACGCATCCCAATAGGTGGTGCTTTGAGATCACTTCCAACTATTTCCTTGTCAGCTGCCAAGCAAAACGAAATAGCATATAGCAAACCAAGATTTTCAAAGAGAATTTAGTACATGATAAATTCTTAAGCCCCAAATAATTTATTAGAGGTATTGATATTATTAAGATGTGATTATATCCGTATGCAAGTATATATACGTATGTTTGTGTGTGTGTGTGTCTGTGCATGTGTATGATTTAAACTCGCCAATAAAACAAGAATTTCCTTTCGAAATCACCTACAGCTCAAAAGGGAGAACGAGCCAGTGCCTAAAAGTGTTGGAGCACCAGCTCCAATCATTTTATTTCCATCACCAACCCCTCGTGAGGGACTAGGCCTATTTGACACAAAGACCAATTGCTTTAGAAGCTCCACCAAGTGATCTTTTTACGTGAGAATACCTGAGGGTGCACATACAATGCCAAGAAACAAGTTAAATATTTGGGGTGGGAAGAAACCCCAAACCAGTCATTAACAAATTAGAAAATACAACGATATCATGATTAAGTTATTCACATAAAAATTCATTTCAAATTCACAGAAGTACTACAATAAGTGAGAGCAACACTATAAGTTACCTTTGAGCCAACTCAGTATAGTTTAAAGGAAAGGAATTGCCATCATCACTCTCCTCCCCACTACGCAATCCACTCCTCGAGTACCAAGCATGATATCTTCTAGGAAGAAGCTCATGTTCAAGAAGTTCATGTCGCAACAGTGCATAAGTTCTCTGGCATGGCCCAGATGAAAGTAAGTGGAGCATCAAAAAGTAAATTTCCCGGAGGTCCAAATCAATGTTAGGCGCAACATTTTGAGGAATATCTGGGACTGGAATCTGCACATTCCCTGGCAATTTTCTGGAGATATTCAAAGGCTTCATAGGAAGTGAAACTGAATCGCCTTTTGGAGTATTTTTCCTAAGAGCCATTAGACCCTGTCAATTTGCCCGACACTGACGTCAATCATCAATGCAAACCGAACAGCTAGAACATGAATAGTCAAAGAAAAACAACAAACATATATAATACTTGCAACAAATAAGAAAAAGTAAAATCAGACCCTGGGAGATTTTCTTTTAGTCCTACTATCCGGAAAATTACAGTTGGAGAACACTGGAAATCTAGGGTATTGCAGACAAGATAACACTGAAACCTATGAATCTCCAAAATTTGAGCGTGCTCAACCAAGTATTCCTATTTAATTCTTCGCAGCAAACTCTCTAAACCACTACATGAGAAATAAAAAAGTGGACAAACCCGGCGTAGTATATCAATCCTTGTACAAATGCTTAATACTGTCTACTCCTAATGTTTAAAAATAAAATCTTTGGTGAGTCAAAAGGATCATTATGGCACCAGAACGAACTTGAAACTACAAAACTCAAGCATCCAAGATCAACAAGTCCATTGAATAACACTTCAGTATCTTAACTAAAATATAAAAAGGTTCCATAAAAAGTCCTGATAACTAAACAATACCCTAAACCCACAACACACATACAAAGCTTTCCATGAACAACGGTACAAGAACTCTACAGCCAATCAAATGCAATTTAACCTACGATATGAATAAGAGGGCTTAGAGCCAATCAAATGCCAAGTTATCTTTGATATGAATAAAAAGGGCTTAGGAAGTGTACCTCCTCTGGTGATGCCGCGTGAGCAGAGGAGAAGTAAGATCACAGAGAAAACGAAACAATCCTCGTAAGAACTCCAAAACCATAACACATTGTCTCTGCAAAGCAACAATTGACAAAATAAAATAAAACAAAAACCCTAAATCAGAATCGCCCAATCTCTAACCACCAAAGAACCCAAACGCAAATCAAATCCAAAACAGAATTAAGATTGAATACAGCACATGCACAATGCTAACATCAGTTCCTCTATACAAATTAAGAACAAACAAATCTCCCCCACAAGTCAAGGAGATTGAAAAAGAGAGAAAAGTTTGACGAACCTATTGAAGTCTCTTCTCTGTTAGAGAAAAGGCGGCGGTTAGAGAGTCGTCTTCAACCTCTAAGCTTCGGTTAGGATTTGGAGGTTGAAGAAGATTGGAGTACCAAAACAAAAAAAACCCAGATACCGAGAAATTGATAATAGGGTATTGTGAAGAGAGAAGAGGATCAAAAATCCAAAAGAAGCAGTTAAAAGTTTCAAATCTTTTGTAAAGCGTTAAGTAGTTTGCGTTATTCGGTTTTTAGTGAAAATTTCGGCAGAAGAAGACGAAAGGATTGTGGAGAGAAACGCACTGGATAGAGAGAAAGAGAGCGACGAAACAGAACACAGCACCCGAAACGAACTCGACCCAAAACGCTGCGTTTTCTTGGATTTTATTCATTGGGTCTAGTCCGGTCACGTGCCATGGCCCATTAACATAGCAGAAAAGGTTATCTTTTGGTTTAAAAGACTTTGAATAGCAAAGTGGCTGTAGTTTAGTGGTAAGAATTCCACGTTGTGGCCGTGGAGACCTGGGCTCGAATCCCAGCAGCCACATCATCTTTTTTGTTATTAAAATTTAAATACCCGATCATATATTTCATTCATTACGATAATAGAGAACTTGTGTTTGTACATCTTTTCGTCTCTTTTCTATTTTTGTTTTGATTTTATGTCGATTAAAAATCTTAAGACTCGGAAATCACCAATAAAAAACAGCGACATAACCTAAATTTTTAGTTTGAAACAACGCCTATGGTTTTTTAAATCAAATTATCATTATCAAAAGTTTAGAGTACATTTTTATCTTTTTGTTCAACTTAAAAAGTAATTTTCAATTAGGAATGTATTAAATTTGAAGTTATACCTTTAAAAGATACTAATTATAATTACAAAAAAGAAAAAATCAAAACAAAGTAAAAAACTCTATCTTATGAGTAACATGAGATACTATCTGTTAAATCATGATTTACCAACTTTTTTGCTTTGAATTGTGAGATTTGGTATAAATCCTTTAAAAGTAAGAAATTATATAAGTTTAACATTTTAGTTAGTAATCCGTTTAACTACATTGGCTCCTTTGAGCTAATCTTTTGTTGACAAAAAAAAAAAAAAAAAAACATTCATTTAATTAGTACTTTTTCAATTTCAAAATTTATGTGTTATAGAAGTATATAGAATTTTAATTTTTCCTACGTCTTTAGTCTAGGCTTAGATATCGAATTTGCGAGGTTAATAAAAAAAGACACTCTTTAAAATCTAATATAATATACAAAAATTAAGCAGACATATTTAAAGATCGTAAACCTAACTTATTTAGAAAGAATATCAAAATATATCTAAACTAGCTGATACACATATATGACAAGTTCATGTTTGACAAAAAATAATAATAATAATAATATGACAAGTTCATTACTTAGAGCTTTGTCACATGTAAGATTTTAGCTAAACCCTTAGCTATCCAATTATACAATAAAAACTAGATTTTAGCCCGCGGTATACCGCATGCATATAGTTTTATTATTATTTGTATTTTATATTCTATTTGTTTGTTAAATATTGGATGTTTTATAAATAGAGAAATATCTTAATTTTCCGGGGCGATTAAATGTTTATATTAAATTTTTAACCTGTAATATACTATATGATCGTTTGTTTATTATATTTAGTTTGTTTTGTTTAGTGTTTGAGATTCTATTTCGATTTTTAATTATTATAACAAAAAAATAAAGGATCTAAATACATAATAAGTCATTTATATGATGTGATTAAGTCACATTTTTCCTAATGAATTAATTATTTTACACAATTAAAAAAATGTCGGAGTTTCTCTCTGAGGGCGATTTGATCTGCGATCTGCAGATCGGTTTCTTTTCCTTTTCTCCATGTCGGAGTTCTTGTCCGATTGAAGTTTCTGACTTTCTCAATGAAATTTCTGTCGGGGTCTTTCTGTCAAAACGGTTTTGTGGCAGTTTCCTTGGTCCGTTTATCTCGTTTGATAACCGTTCAAGGAAACCGCCATGGGCAATTCCCTATATATTCGATCTTCCCGGTCTTTTCTCTCTTCGATCCTTCTTCTCAAATCCACTATCTCTGTTTATCTCGCCTTCACTTGAGTATGAGTGACTACATCAGAAAATCTCTTCAAGATCTGGACTTGGGTATATCGATGCCCTGTTCCTCTTCCGCCGCAATTCATTGCAAAGGCGGTAACTGCTAACCGGTACTCCTTGGTGGTTTCAACGGTGAACCCTCGCAAACAGAATCTGCGGGCTTTGATAGGACATATGCCCAGAATTTGGGGAGTTGAAGGTACGGTGGTTGGGCGTATTCTGGGGCCGGGAAAGGCTCTCTTTGTTTTCCAATCGGAGGAGTCTCTCAACATGGTCTTACGTCGCGGACCATGGTCCTTTAACGAATGGATGTTGACGGTTCATCGTTGGCATCCGAATATCACCGAGGAGTCAATGAAGATAATCCCTTTCTGGATCCAAATTCGAGGAATCCCATTGCTCTATCTTTCCAATGATATGGCCAGGTATGTTGGGAACCAATTAGGACCAGTGGAAACGGTAGATTTTGATGAAAATGCTCATATGGTTGAATTTGTAAGGGTTAGCATCGACTGGAATATAGACTGGCCTTTAAAGTTTAAGAGGAACTTTCAATTCACTGTTGGTGATAACACGATCATTATGTACCGTTTTGAGAGGCTGCGCAAGTTCTGTGCTAAATGCGGGTCTCTCAAACATGATGTTTCGACTGTGACTTGAATGATGAAGATCCTGATTTTTATCAAGAGGAACCACCATTTGATGATGAGAATAACAAGGCTGGTCCCGAGGCTGAGGCTGTGCGTGATGTTCTGTCTGATGATAATACCCTTGAGACAGTTGATCCTTTTGCTGTAATTCCAGGACTTCAACATCACTACTCAACTCCGGGTGCTGGCCCGAGTACTTCCGTTCCGAGTGAACCACCAAGTGTCTTTGAAGATACTGAACTTACGGCTGAAAGACTTCGTTATTTTCATGCCAAGTTTAGTAAGCAGTTCATTGACACTTTCTCCCCATTCAGGAGGATAAGTGTGTGATTGTGGAGCAAGGAAAGTGTAACACTAAGCGTAAAAGGGTGGAGTTTGAAGCTTTTTATCAGCAATGGGAAGCGGCTGAAGATCAGGCAGTCCTGAGCCAGATCAAGAAGAAGGAGAGGGTCGAGTCTGCTGGATCCTGCTCTGCCACAAACGAGATCGACAGAGGCGCGGGGGCCCGGTACCCCACTGTGTCCATGACGATCATCTCCGGAACTGCCAAGGAATTGGCGCATCTATGACTAAATATAGACTACGTAGTATTTGCAGTATCTATAAACCTACTATGATATTTCTTATTGAAACTCTTAATAACTGTAATAAGGTTGTTGACTTTGCTACTTCTTTAGGATTTCCTAATGTAATTACTGTGCCCCTTGTGGAAGGAGTGGCGGCTTGGCTTTATTGTGGAAAAACAATGTTCAAGTGTCCTTGATCTCTAAGGATGCTAGAATCATTGATGTAAACGTTAAATATTATAATTTTCAGTTTTACTTGTCTTGTGTCTATGGTCACCCAATTCAAGATCGAGACATTTGTTTTGGGATTACTTGAATAATTTATCATCTTCTAAGGATGGACCTTGGGTTTTAGTAGGGGACTTTAATGAAATTCTCTCTAACAATGAAAAATTGGTGGACCGATAAGAGCAGACTCGACATTTCGGGATTTTAGACATATGATGTCTTACTGTGATCTTTTGGACATCAAATTTACGGGTGATCGATTTTCTTGGGTTGGTGAGAGATATTCTCATACTATTAAGTGTTGCCTTGATAGAGTGCTAATAAACTCGGAATGGTCAGCTACTTTTCCAAGGGGAGAGGTGGAGTTTCTCGACTTTAATGGGTCTGATCACAGACCACTCCTACTCAGGTTTGGTTGTCATGATCCAGTTCTAAGAAAACCATTTCGTTTTGACAAGAGGCTGCTGGATGTCGCCAATTTTAAAAGCTACGTTAAAGAGGGATGGAATGTTTGTAAAGACCAACGACATCACACCATCGTAGATCAAATAAGACACTGTCGTACATTCATGGCCCGATGTAAACGAAAAAGCAATTTGAACTCAGCGAAACAAATTGATGTGCTTCAACACCGACTAAACAGAGCAATGTCGAGTTTCAACAGAGCAGAGAGAGATTTAATACCAAGATTGAAACAACAACTCAATACAGCCTATAGACAAGAAGAGATATACTGGAAACAAAAAAGTCGAAATTTATGGCTCAATGTAGGTGATAGAAACACAAAATTTTTTCATGCTTCTACTAAGAACAGATTTGCTCAAAATTATATAACCTCTATCAAGAACGATCGAGGAGAAGTTTTTAGTGGAGATAAGGTTATTGGTCATCATGCAGCAGAGTATTTCCAAAACATATACTCTACAACAAGTCACTCGATTTCTACCTTGGATTTTGCCGATTTTATCCCAACAGTTACACAGGATATGAATGATGACTTGACAAAAGACTTTTCTGATGAAGAGATATTTAAAGCTTTGCATATGATTGGAGATGACAAAGCACCCGGACCGGATGGTTTAACTGCTCGATTCTATAAACAATGTTGGGATGTTGTTGGTGCGGATATAATCAAGGAGGTTAAAGAATTTTTTACAACCGCATACATGAAACCAGGGATTAACAATACAAATATCTGTATGATTCCAAAAATTACAGAACCTGATACACTAGCGGATTATCGCCCTATCGGGCTTTGCAATGTCATTTACAAAATCATTTCTAAGTGTTTGGTGAACCGGTTGAAACGCCATTTGGATTCCATTGTATCTGCTTCTCAAGCTGCGTTCATTCCGGGACGTGTTGTTACTGATAATATACTGATCGCTCATGAAATCATGCACTCACTTAAGGCAAGAAAACGTGTTTCTCAAACATATATGGCTGTGAAAACGGATGTAAGTAAAGCATATGATCGGGTTGAATGGAACTTTTTGGAAACTACTATGAAATTATTTGGTTTCTCTACTACTTGGATCACCTGGATTATGGCAACTGTTCGCTCAGTAGAATTTTCAGTTTTGGTCAACGGTACACCATATGGGAAGATTCAACCGAGTCGTGGGATAAGACAGGGTGATCCACTTTCACCCTATCTTTTTATTCTCTGTGCCGATATATTAAGCTATCTCGTTCAGTCACAGGTGTCCTCCAAACGTTTACAAGGAATAAAAATTGGTAATGGAGTTCCACCGATTACTCATCTACAATTCGCAGACGACAGCTTATTCTTTTGCAGAGCAAACAATCGCAACTGTCAAGCCTTAAAAGATGTCTTTGATGTCTATGAATACTACTCAGGCCAAGTTATCAATAGCTCCAAATCTTTTATTACTTTTGGCTCAAGAGTTTTTGGTTCTAGACAATCTGCAATGAAAAGTATTTTGGAGATACCAAATCAGGGTGGTGGAGGGAAATATCTTGGTTTGCCAGAACAATTTGGTAACAAGAAAAAGAAATGTTTGAATACATTATTGAACGAGTGAGACAGCGTACGACAAACTGGAGTGGTAAATTTTTATCACCGGCGGGAAGGAAGTCCTCATTAAATCAGTGGCTGCTGCAATGCCAGTTTATGCGATGTCATGTTTTAAATTACCTCTTGGTTTAATCTCTGAATTGGATTCCATTTTGATGCATTTTGGTGGAAAAAATCAAACACGTCTAGAGGAATATCATGGATTGCTTGGAAACGACTACAATACTCTAAGAAGGAAGGTGGTATGGGATTCCGTGATTTAGCTAAGTTCAATGATGCTTTGTTAGCAAAACAGGCTTGGCGCATTCTTACATGTCCCAACACTTTATTTGCTAAAGTTATGAAAGCTAGATACTTCCTGAAAGTTCAGTTCTTGATGCCACACCTAAAAATCACAATCATATGGCTGGTCATCCATCCTTACTGGCTTAGAACTGCTTAAAAGGGTGTTCGTGTTTGTGTTGGGGATGGTTCTACAATACGTCTCAATGTGGATAATGTTATTATAGAGCATCCCCCTCGACCTGTTTGTTCCATTGATCCTAATGGTTCGGGTTTTCTTTCCTCTTTAATTGATGACACTGGCTGTACCAAGTCATGGAACACATCTGCGATTGTTAGTTTGATAAAACCGACTGATATTGAAGCATTGAAACAGATATACATTCCACAATATACTTCTCAAGATAAAGTTGTTTGGCATTATAATGCTTCGGGAGTTTACTCGGTTCGCTCTGGTTACTGGTTGGCTACACATGATCCTACTGTGTTTGATCCTGGCCCTCCCATCCCCCATGGTTCCCTCGATCTGAAAAAAAAGATTTGGAAGTTAAAAATTTTGCCTAAAATAAAACATTTTCTTTGGAATGTTTTATCGCAATCTTTAGGTGCAGCTACAAGACTTGTTTCTCGGGGTATGAACATTAGTACTCTATGTCAACGATGCCATGGCGCTGATGAATCTATAAACCATACTCTGTTCATATGCCCTGCTTCAAAGCTGGTTTGGGATAATACTGATCTGTCCCTACCTCCTTTTCATTCTACGAATTGTGAATTAAATTTATCTGCTTTGATACAGTCGCTAGATGATCTTTCCTTATCTACAGAAGAGAGATTACTACCTTTTTGGGTTATGTGGAACATATGGAAGACTCGAAACAATTTGGTCTTCCAAAATATTTCTAATGATCATTCTCAAGTTGTTTCTCAATCAAAAGCAGATGTCTTTGAATGGATCGAATCTACCCCTTCTCATACTGCGGCGTCAGCGCCTCGAGACCTTACATCGAATCATCATTGGTCGAGACCAATTTATCCAAAAGTGAAGTGTAACTTTGATGTTAGCTTTAATAAGGACACACAAAACGATAGGAGGATGGATCATTCGTAACCACTGTGGTGAAGCAATTACTTGGGGTTCAAGTGTGCTTCGTAAGGCAAGAAGTCCATTAGAAGGGGAGGCTGAAGCTGTTACTGGCAATTGAAGAAACAGCGGCGATGGGTTTTACCAACATATGCTTTGAGGGTGACTGTAAAATATTGATCGACTGCCTCAAAGGCTCCCTACAAGATGTTTCCATTCATAGTCTTTTACAAGACATTAGACTCTGCTGTAGAAATTTCTCTCATGTTACTTTTTCATTCACTCATCGTATAAACAATGAGATTGCCCATTTATTAGCTAAATTGGGATGTAATACAGTAAATTATTATTCAGCTTCCTCAAATCCTCCTATATGGATCATGGAACCTTTGTACTTGGACAAATTTTATTCTGAATAAATTTACTTTGCTGAAAAAAAAAAAGAATTAATTATTTTACACAATCTTAGGTAAAATAAATTAATTTTATATGTCATATATTATAATATTTATAGTGTTGGCAAATAATAAAATGAGGATTTGACCCGTGTTACCACATATTTAATAATATTTTATTAATTCTAACATGTCCTTTTTATAACCACATTATATAGTATTTTATTTTTTTTAAAATTTTGCATATTTATAATATTTTAAATTTTACTATATATATATATATATATTAATTATAATATTTAAATAATTAGGAATCAAAGTTCTTCTTACGTTAAGAATCAAAACTCACAGGTTTGAAAATATTGATTGCTGTTTTTTTATTTTTGTTGGAATGAAATGTAAAATATTTAGGAAACAAAATCTGAAATGATGTTATTTTTGGAAAGTTTTTAGAGATTAAATTTGTAAATAAAATTTTAAATACATATAACTTCAAGGGTAAAACACCAAATGTAATTCAAAAATGTTAATATAGATTTAGGAAACAAAATCTGTCGTGATACTATTTTTGAAAATTTTTGAGGGATTAATGTTGTAAATAAAAATTTAAATAAGTAAAACTAAAAGGATATAACACAAAATGTACTTCAAAAATATTAATATCGATAGTTTGCCTAACTAAATTTGAGCCATGTAAAGATGACACCATATTCTCTTTTATCCATTTTATGGACGTTGATGTCATCTGCATCCTTATTATATTATGGTAAAGTGGCTTTGTACTATGCATGTTTGAATAATAAGAGGTATGCAAGAATAAATAATGTTTAATTTTTCTGTTTTGCTAACACGTTACTTTTTTATTTGTCAACCAAATATATAATTAGAAAATAACTCTCAAGTTGGTTGCCCACACTGGAAGATAAAAATTTACAAAAGAAGTTTTAAAAATTAAAATTCTCAAACAACGATCAAGACAATTAGCCCTCACATTTGACGCACGTGCGATCTTGGTAGTGGAGAAGGAAGGAAAAGATGTTTAGAGCAAACTGAACTCATCGAGAAGATTGATGAAAGCTGGCCATTCGTCAAAAGAATTTAATATGAAGAATTTAGAATAAAACAATGTTTAATTTTCTGTTTTGGTAACACGGTTCTTTTAGTGCTTGAAAAGGGTAATTTTCTCCTCTGTGTTTTATAATCGTCTGACTCCCACAGGCAACAACCTCATATTTAACAAGTATATTTCATATTGAGCTTTAGTAATTCACTAATAATTTAATGTTGTCAATATAATTCACTGGGTAGCCTGGGACAAAATGTGTAGAGATAAAACTGATAGGTTTGGGGTTTCGTGACCTGGATAAATTCAATAAAGCGTTATTGGCTAAGCAGTATTGGCGTTTAATTCATTTTCTGGATTCTTTATTTGCTTGGGTGTTTAGGGACAATATTTTAGAAACAAGCATCCATTGATGGCAAAGAAACCAGACTCTCCCTCGTTTGGGTGGAAAAGTATTTTCTCAACTAAAAGTCTATTGGAAAGAGGTGCACGATAGACGTTAGGGTCAGGGTGTAATATTTCGGTTTGGTGCGATCCTTGGATTCCTGACCAACATCCCCGACCTGCAAATGGTAGGGACTGCTGACTAAAGAGTGGCATTTACCTATTCTCTAGGAATTTATGGATCAGGAGGATATCCAAATTATAAGGAGTTTGCCAGCAAATTATTTAAGCTAGATTGGTTGGTTTGACATTATACGAAATCTAGTGCATACTCAGTTAAGTTGGGATATAAGTTAGCACAAGCCATGACGGCTGAAATTTGGGGCATACTCAGTTAAGTCCCAGTTGTACTGCCTTGAAGGCTCTGACTTGGAACCTTTAGGTCCCACCAAAAATTAAATATTTTTTTTGGCAAATAGCGTATGCTTCTCTCCCGGTGACGGCACGTTTATCTTCTCGGGGAGTTCAGTGTGACACATTGTGTAAAAGATGTTATTTTGTGGCAGAAACTATTAATCACACATTCTTTGATTGTCCTCATTCCCGTCAAATATGGAATTTGGTCTTCGTTGGGTTGCCCCCATGCAGTTTCCTAAATGAGTCGGTATACTCAAATTTGGATTTTATTTTTGGAAGTGGGACATTTCCTATGGCTTTAGGAGCCACTCATCATCTGATACCCTGACTTTTTTGGTTCTTATGGAATGATAGGAATAAGTACAGTCAAAGCCAATAGATCTTATTAATCAGGCTCACCTTTGGGATGAGGCCCAATTAGTCTCAAAGGTTATCATGGGTTCTCTGGAACCCTTGCATACCCCGGAGCCAATTATTCGTTGTCAAGTTGATGGTTCTTGGAAATCATCAAAACTTAATTCAGACATAGGCTGGTGCTGAGGACCAGACTTTAGTGCTGCGTGCAAGATATCAAAGACGAAGTTCTTCCCCTCTTCATTTGGAGCTAGAAGCTTTGTTAAGGGCTATGGAGTTTATTCTTTCCAGAGGAGTTGATTGTCGGAGATTTGAGACGGATTCTACAGAGCTAGTTGCGATGGTGCAAGCCCCGGAGGAATGGCCGATCTTCTCTACGCTCCTTGATAAGTTTCAGGCTTTTAGTGTTTCTTTGCCTCCTTTCACTCTCTCCAAGATTCCTCGGACGTCCAATGTAAAGGTTGATTATTTAGCTCGTTCTCCTAGATCGTTAGTAAATAACTTTCCTCCAGTTTGGACAACTAATCAAGGAGTTTTGTTTTAATTCTTGTTAGGTTGACAAAAAAAAATTACTTATTGAAATAAATTTAATTATTTCCTATCACATTTGGCAGGTTTGCATAATTTAATGACTTTTTTATTATTATTTTCACTTGTTTAGACTCTAGACTAATTTTTTATTCTTAAACAATTTATGGTAGAGTCCATACATGATAATTTATGACCGTTTTTTTCAATCGAATTTACTTTCGAAGAAGAAATGGTTGATTTTTTATAAATTGAAATTGATAGAATGACATAAGTAGTTTTATTAATAACTAGGATAATACCCGCGTTACGCCGCAGGGTTGATTTTATTACTATTTTGTTGTGTTTTTTAATATGTTGTTTGTGATTTTTTCTTAATTTGAATGGAACTTGTTGGTATGCAGACTATTTTTAATAATTAATTGTAGTTTAAGATAAATAAGATTGAGCATTTAAAATTCTTGTAAAAAAATGGAATTTAGTATTCTGGTTTTGCACAAACTTTATTGTATACTTTATGCATTTTAATATTTATAAGATAACCACTTGAATGACATCATCTTCGCAAAAACACAAGATTCTAAATTTTCTTTCTTGTATCTTCTTTCAGTGAAAATTTATTTTACTTTAAGAAAACAACGAAAGTCTTATTTTATTATTCAAAACAATGTTATAAGTCTGATCCATAAAGAAAACCAAAATATCAGTCAACTAAGTTCCATCACAAATTATTTATTTTTACATTTATTTTAGTTAATAGTTAATATTGTAAATAACTGAATTAATATATATTTATCACTATAAAGATTTAAATAAATTCTTAGCTTAATTTTCCATTATAAATAAATAAATATATATATATATATATATTATGTTGGTTTTAGTTATTTGTTTTGTATAGAGATTGTTTTTTAAAAGATGATTTTCTTTCCGTAAAAATCATATTGATAACGTAATAACTGGAAAATGATTATATAAACAACCAAATAAAATTAAAGACAAAATATGTTATAACAAAAATGATTATGTTATCCAAAGAAAACACCCTACCTCTCCAGAGAAATTTATTTTTATTTCAAATTTGTATTCTTTATTGAAGATATTATGGTGATTCAGCAAATCCCCTTGACAAGATCCAGATTTTGCCCACCAACTCTTTTAATTACGATATCTTTAGAAAACTTTTCCCATAGCTATAATTTTACTTGATGAACCGTAAATCTCACTCCAAAATTTGCATATTTGCTAGACAGAAAAATAGAAGCTATTATGACTGACACAACACACTTCTTTATTTGAATTTTGACCAATTATGCGGTTCATTAACACTTTTCATTACCAAAACACTTCAAGCTCAACTTCCCTAGGCTGCTGACATGTATTAACTGTTTTAATTTGATAGGCTGCTGATTTTTTTTTGAGGTGTTAACACCAGCTTCAATGTTGAGGCTGATGTGTCAGAAGAGGAGAGCAACACTTTCTAGTTTTATTGTATTGATTATTACAATGATTGCACAAATTAATTCCTTTCGTTTCTTCTCGCCTATTTTAATTTACTTTTTAATTTTTTTTTTAATTTTTTTTTGTGATTCAGAGTGTTGGCAATCAAAAGTAGTATGAATTAACTTTTATTACATTGCCAACACATTTTTCATTAGTTTGTTGTATTTGGTTTCGAATTTGACAAAAATGCATACAAATCAGTAAACAAAAGTTTAATTAGTAAATTAAACAAAAATGGTAGCAAAACTGCTATTAGGAATTAAAAAATAGCAGATTTGCTACCATTTTTGTTTAATTGCTATGTTCTAAAAAAATAACATTATTTGACAATCCTCTATATAATATTACCGAAGCACACAGCTTCTTTTTGGTAGACTATATAATAGTGATAAGTTATAAAGTTATATTATAATTTGATTCATTAGTTGGTTACAAAATAGGTTATATGGATTGTAACCATTAGTTATACCTAGATTTAGAATGTTCTTAAAAAGAATATTTCAAAGAAGAAAATAAAATCTCGAAAGAGTATATTTACATAAGACAAAAAAATCTCATAAACTAATCATTCTTAATATTGATTTCCAATTATGCAACCAAAATAAAATCTTACCTAACACATATCCAACCTTTTGGTATAAATCATTGACATATCTTTATTCACCAGAATACACCATATTCATACCCAAAAAAAAAAAAATATATATATATATATATATATTTGTATAGTCTGGATTTACGGATAAAAGGAAAGTATATTAATAAAATTTAATACATTAAGAATTTTAGTATATTATTGTATAGTCTAGATTTACGGGTTCACTTGAGTATTGATAATCGAGATTTATGGGTTTCATTGATTATTTTAAGTATATTATTAATAATAACAAAGAATCTTGAACACAAACCATAATATCTACAGAAAATTTACCTTAATCTTTCACACTATTATTAACCAATTAATTCGGAAGAATAATACCACTTTAAAGAATAAAATATGTGGAAGCTCATTTGGCCTAGTTGTTGGCATAGGGTTCATTAATGCTTCTACATCAGGTGGACGATCTCCAGTGATGCGCATTTATCGCCGTTCGCCGTGATTCTACATACACATGAAGGTGAGCATATAGAAGGAAGGTAAGCATCAATAGCATGGAGCAGGAGAGCAAGAGTGTTTGTAGTGAATCTAATAGGGTCGGAAGAAATTGCCCATGGTAGAATCATATGTAATTGTTATCATAATTTGCAATCAATAATAAATTTAGACGATAAAAAAGAAAATAATAAAATATATAAAAAAATTAACAATATAAACTAACCTTTTATAAAATCTTCTGAATTAACAAGTGTAAGCGATATATGAGTTTAAATGTAATAGATTATATGATAAATTGAGTTATGATCTTTATGATGGATGATCGGTTAAATGTAAAATGTTAAGATTATATGATAAAATTGTTTAAAAATTAATAAGAAAATATAAAAATTTATTTTAATATACATAATATATACATACTTTTTGTATAAATAATGTTCAATCCGTGCTATTGCAGGATACTCATCTAATAAGTATTTGATATTTAGGATGTACTATATTTGCTTTCTCTATTTTTTCTAGAACCACAAATACTGTACCTTAAAATTGACCTAATCCGAACATAATAAGACCTATATAAAACCTAAAAAGTTTCTAAACGACCCAACCAACGAAAACCAAGTCCCGTTTATATATATTATTATTTTTCATTTATATATTATTATTTTCCATTTAGTACTCTAGATACGTTCACCTATAAGAATATTTTATTTCATATGTGATAAATAAAAATAATATATAAGTGAGTAGAAGGGATAAGGATGATGCATTTTATACTATATCTATAAATATATCATGGCCATCTTCTAGTGTCTCTGTGTTTTCATTTCAAAAGAAAGTACCAAAGTAGGGCTGGCTGCTTATCTTTATTTTCTTATTAGTTTCTCCATTGGAAAATTATTTGAGATAAGAAGACACGCGCACAAAAGTAAAAATCAAATGGAACTTTTCTTTTAAGATGGATAATTTTCTTTATTAATAAAATTGTCAACCATGTTATAAGCGTAATCTCTATATCCACTAGGTCTGTAAATGGAGTGGATATCGGTTTTTTTGAGATATCTGTATCCGTATATGTATCCGTTTTATCCGTAATTTATTATCCGTATTCGTATCCGAAAATTTCCGATATCCGTTATCCGGATATCCGTTAAAAATTCGATTATCCGCGAATATCCGCGGATATCCGTAAATTTTTTTAAAAAAATATACGTATTTTGGACTAAAATACATCGTATTTGTATAAAATACCATGTATTTTGGACAAAAATACCGGATATCCGTATATAAATACCAGATATCCGTGAAAAACCGAATATCCGTTTTAAATTTAGTATTATCCGTATTCGTATCCGAATATAATACATGGTATCCGAGAAAAAACGGATATCCGTTATCCGTTTTGAAATTTAGCACTATCCGTATTCGTATCCGTATCCGTTTTATCCGATATTTCACTATCCGTATTCGTATCCATTTATCCGGATATCCGTTTTTTCGGAGCGGATTCGGATACAAATACGGATATCCGCAGATAGCGGATAATAATCTCAGGGCTAATATCCACGACCACGAACCAATTTTATAATAGTCGTCATTGCTCCACCTCCACGTTTAACCTTTCATATTCCTAACGATATAGTTTACGTATGGTTCTTTCTAAATGTGGTACTTTTTAAATCCTATTAGCAATTCATATAGTTCTGTAACTTAAATATATTAAAAAAAAAGCTTAAAATATTTATGCGTGGTTGGAACTTTTTTTCTTAATACTATACTTTTGCCATTTACTAATTACTACAATATGTACGTACCCACTGACATGAACTGAACCAGTTTCGTACCTTTTCCAGGATGTTCTGATATTAGAGAATCATGTTCGATGTTCATTGGATTTGCAAATTTGGACAAGTACACGTAATTAGAAAGTTATAGAATCTTGTTTTCTTGGATATTTCTAGATTTATCGTACGACTGTGACCGCTAAAATACACAACGAAACAAATGTTTAAAGGCAAAAAAAAATAAAAGAATAGTAATTACTGGTCTACCTGTCAAGGAACAACACCAATACCTATTTAGCTGTTATTGTCCTAATAAAAATAAATAAAATAAATAAAAAAACCAAAAAATGTAAAAATGTTATGTTTGACCAAAACTATTCTTTCTTCTCCCATTCGTCATATTCGATGAATCTACCCTTCATGAATATATTTCGGATAATCTTTTGTAATGTAAAATATTTAAAATTTTACAAAAGAGAATATATATTTTTATTTTTATTTTTATTTTTATGAATGTAATCTATAAATAAGAGCAACCTAATAAGAACAACTTCTCCCACTTTCATCTTTTTCGATCTTATCCTTATCTTCTTCCTTGTTCTATTTTGCTTCTAACTAATATCTCTCTTAATACCAAACATAATCATAAAGATCCTTCTTGTTTAATTTTGTCCAGATCCTCGTCAATCACAGATTCTTGAAAAATATTGAGAGTTCTTGAGTTATGAAATGACAATGGACAGTGTTATGAAATGAGAAACCTCAACCAATTCTCACGATTACTTGTTTACCATTCCGTATCCGTTGTGATTCTTCATTGGTTTTACGTTATTTCTTGAAACAGATTTTGTTTAGAAACACACAAACATGGCAAACGCAGAGAAGACAACAACAAGTTCAGGTTCCGACATAGACGAGAAGAAAAGAAAACGCAAGCTATCGAACCGCGAGTCAGCTAGGAGATCGCGTTTGAAGAAACAGAAGCTAATGGAAGACACGATCCACGAGATCTCGAGTCTTGAACGACGAATCAAAGAGAACGGCGAGAGATGCCGACTTGTGAAAGAGAGGCTTGACTCGGTCGAAACGGAGAACGCGGTTCTTAGGTCGGAGAAAATGTGGCTTTCGAGTTACGTTAGCGATTTAGAAAATATGATCGCTAAAACGAGTTTGACGCTGACGCAGAGTGGCGGTGGCGGTGGCGGTGGGGGTGGGGATTGTGATGAGGATCAGAACGCAAACGCGGAAATAGCGGTTGGAGATTGTAGACGACGTAGACCATGGAAGTTGAGCTGTGATTCTCTACAACCAATGGCGTCTTTCAAGACATGATGAGATTTGTGTATTATTAGTGTGTGTCTTTTTTTTTTTTTTACTTTGGTCATTTTTTCTCGTTTAATTTGTAATCGTTATTTTATATCGAATTGTTTCTTCTCATTACATGATGATACAATTGTTTTTTGTTCTTGTTTTCAACATTTTTTATTTAACATTAAATGATTTTCAGTGGTTGACCAAAAAGAAAAGAAGAGATTTTCCGTGTCATATATGTTTTTAATGGGAGAGTTTGTGATAATTGAAGGAAAAATGTGGGCAAGTAATATGTTCATAATTGAGTAAGATCAGTTGTGGTACTAGCTAAGCTGCATGGAATTGGGAGCGGATGTGCGGAAGTTAAAGCGTTTGGAAATGCAGAAGCGATTTTTTAAAAAAATTAGGAAGCGGGTACACATCAGAAGCGTGTAATATTATAATATAAAATTATATATATATATATATATAATATCTAATTATTTAAACTATTGGATGGTGTTGCAGAATTAGTGCTTTTTTCACAATAGTCTCATTTTATTTCATCCAAAGTTACAAAGACAAAGACAGATACTTAAACCCGCTAACAAATACGGGAAAGTACCGTAGTCACAAGCCCAAACGAGAGAATCCAAGCCCAAAAGAAGGAACCAAAACCGGAAATATCTGATCTTCCGGAGACAAAAGCTGACTGTAGTTGAAAGAACTAAAAGCCAGAGACAAATGGAGGAATTAAACCTCAAAATCAAACACAAAGGATTAAAATTTGAAATTCCGGATAATTAAAACCAAAAACTCTAATCCAAATGCTTCCGATAAACATTTCCACAGAACAGATAGATGTCGGAGAGGAGTACAGACAGGAGCCTCGAGCAGAACCGATCAAAAGAAAGCCTCCAAAACTGAAAGCTTGAGAAGGGAGCTATATCGAGCTCACACAGCCACAACAACGACGAAAATGAAAACAGCAAAGCAGCAAGGAAAGAGCACATAACCTAACCCATCACAGCCACTTCAAAGAACCAGAAGAATCGAGAAAGCAAAGGTTCAAAGGACAACCTTGAAATCCGATTGGGGAAAACGCCAAAGAGGATACCCATTCCTTAACACGGACATTCGTCAGCCCAGTCAAAGGCCACCTACAGACCAAAAACTGGTAACGCCACGGAAGAGGAGGAATAGAGATCGAACTCACCGCATCGTCTTGAAACCAAACCTGAGCCCAACAAGAACTTAGAGAAGGGTAGTTGTTGACTGATGCCTATTTTGTACCCAAACCAAACTAAAAGAATCAGAGAAACAAAGTGAAGAAACTAGTAGTTGCAGGTCAACAAGGTTGGTAAAAGTAATGATCAAACTTTTGTATTAGGTATGAGACTAGACTGATCTAGAGGTAAGCTTGTCTACTTAAGTGTCTTTGTTGAGTGTGCAAGAGAATAAGTATGGTGTGTGTCAGAGAGTTGTTAGTTTATTTTGATTATAAGTATGTATGAAAAACAATGTTGTATCGACAGAAAAATATGATTGAAGTTTAAAAGAAAGAAGTTTCTCTTACTCTCTGTTCTTATCTCAGAAATTAAAAATCTACAAAGTTCAACATGGTATCAGAGCATTACTGATCACTGGAACGACAACATGGCTCAAGAAGTCGGAAGAAAAAAGCTGGTGACCAGGAGGGACACCAAGCAAGAAAGAAGAAGTTCACCGGAGAGGGAGCTAAGAATGGCTGCAGAGACAGCAGAGGCAATGGAGAAAGAAAATCTTGTGTTCATTGCAAGACAAGAATTCAAGGAACCAAGTGAAGGAAACACTTGGCTAATCGACAGTGGGTGCACAAATCACATGACGGCAAACGAGAAACTCTTCACAAAAATCAACAGAAACTTCAAAGTTCCAATTCGAGCTGGAAATGGAGCTGTGATGATGACTGAAGGAAAGGGAGAAATTGAGGTTGTAACGAGGAAAGGAAAAAGAGGCATTCAAGATGTTTTTCTTGTACCTAAACTTGGCAAGAATCTGTTGAGTGTTCCCCAAATGATCACCAACGGATATCAAGTCACCTTCAAGAAAAACAAGTGCATCATTCACGATCGTGCAGGAAAGAAAATGGAGGAAGTAGAGATGGTGAACAAGAGCTTTCACCTGAAGTGGCCCTCGAATGAAGAAACAGCAACGGTGGCTAAAGCTGGATCAACAGAGTTATGGCACAGACGCCTTGGACATACAGGACACTCAAATCTGAAGATCATGCAGTCAACAGAAATGGTGACTGGCTTACCCAAGTTCAATGTGGAAGAAGGAAAGTGTGAAAGCTGCATCCTGAGCAAACACTGTCGTGACTCGTTTCCAACAGAATCAGAAACAAGAGCCAAAGACAAGCTTGAACTCATTCACAGTGATGTGTGTGGGCCGATGCAGAACGCATCTATCAATGGTAGCAGGTACATACTTACTTTCATTGACGATGCTACAAGAATGGTTTGGGTCTACTTCCTGAAAGCAAAATCGGAGGTATTTCAAACCTTCAAAAGGTTCAAGAATCTCGTCGAAAACAATGCAAATTGCAGAATCAAGAAGCTAAGAACAGACAGAGGAACAGAGTATCTTCCTAGAGAATTTACAGAATTCCTAGAAAGAAATGGCATTGAGAGGCAACTCACTGCACCATACTCTCCGCAGCAAAATGGAGTCTCAGAAAGAAGAAACAGGACTTTAGTGGAAATGGCGAGAGCTATGATCAAAGCAAAAGACCTACCGCTAAAGTTTTGGGCTGAAGCTATTCATGTTGCAGCTTATGCTCAAAATCGAACACCAACAAGAACGCTGAAGAACAAGACACCTCTGGAAGCCTGGAATGACTCAAAACCATCTGTAAGTCATATGAAAGTTTTCGGGAGTATATGCTATGTTCACATACCTGATGAGAAGAGGAAGAAATGGGATGACAAGTCAAAAAGAGCTATATTTGTTGGATACAGTTCAGAAACAAAAGGGTACAGAGTGTATCTACTAAAGGAGAAAAAGATCGATATCTCCAGAGACGTCATCTTCGATGAAGACAGTAAATGGGATTGGGAAAAGAAGGAAGTGATCAAACACTATGAGATTTCACCTGAACCAAAAGAAGATCAGCAAGCTGATGAGCCAAACTCGAGAGACAATGAAGCCAGAGGGAGAAGGAATGTTCTACCAAGTCCCTTAAATCTGAATCGTGACAGTCCTGGAGGCAGTTCAAGTCCACCAAACAGAAAGACTAGATCAATTGATAACATTCTTCTCTCTGCTCCATACGCTGATGTTGAGTACTCTGGATTCATGGAAAGCTGCTACGCAAGCTCTGAAGAACCTGCATTATTCCAAGAAGCTACAAAACACAAAGAATGGATACAAGCAATGGAAGAGGAGATAAAAATGATTGAGAAGAACAAAACATGGGAACTGGTCAAGAGACCGATGAACAAGAACGTGGTGGGAGTCAAATGGATATTCAGGCTAAAAACTGATGCATAAGGGAATGTGGTGAAGCACAAAGCACGGTTAGTGGCTAAAGGATTTACCCAACAACATGGGGTTGATTATTTGGAAACCTTCGCTCCAGTTTCTAGACATGAAACCATCAGAGTAATTCTTGCAGTTGCTGCTCAGAGAAAATGGAAATTGTTTCAGCTTGATGTCAAATCTGCGTTCTTGAATGGCACAATGGAAAATGAGATATATGCTGAACAACCAATCGGATTTGTGGAAGAAGGGAAAGAAGATCATGTTCTCCGTCTGCACAAGGCACTCTATGGACTGAAGCAGGCTCCGAGGGCCTGGTACAGTCGGATCGATGAATTCTTCACAAGAGAAAACTTCAAGAGAAGTGAAAACGATCATGCTCTGTACACAAGAGAAAATCAAGGAAAGCTGCTGGTAGTGTGCATATATGTAGATGATCTCATTGTGACAGGAGATGATCAAGACATGGTGGAAGAATTCAAAGTGGCAATGAAGAATGAGTTTGAGATGTCTGACTTGGGGTTACTAAACTACTTCCTTGGAATGGAAATCACTCAAAGTGATGAAGGAATCTTCTTGTCTCAAGAATGTTATTCAAAGAAGCTACTCAAGAAATTCAACATGGAAGACTGCAAGATCATGAGCACTCCGCTGATGCCTCAAGGAAAAGATCTGGAAAAGGAAGAAGAAGTTCTGACTGATTCAAAGATTTACAGAAGTCTGGTGGGAGGGTTGCTCTATCTAACAGCTACCAGACCGGACGTGATGTTCTCTGCATCGTATCTATCAAGGTATCTCAAAGAACCTAAAGCCAAACATCTCAAAGAAGCAAAGAGAGTTCTCAGATACATAAAGGGGACGATTGATATGGGAATGAGATTCACTGCAACTGCGGAACCAAAGTTGATAGGTTATTCGGACAGTGATTGGGGAGGTTGCAGAGAAGACCTGAAATCGACTACAGGTTATTGCTTTAGCCTTGGTTCAGCAATGTTCTCATGGCAAACAAGCAAACAAAACACGATTGCTCAGTCTACTGCAGAGGCAGAATACATGGCGCTGTGTGCAGCAACAAATCAATCAGTATGGTTAAGGCGATTACTAGAAGAGCTAAAATTCACAACTCAAGAGGGAGTCCCTATCTACTGTGATAGTCAGTCAGCGATTGCCATAGGAAAGAATCTGGTTCAGCATAGAAAGACCAAACACATTCAGATCAAGTATCATGTCGTCAGAGAATCAGAGAGGAATGGAGATATCAAACTGGGATATTGCAAAAGCGAAGAACAGTTAGCAGACATCTTTACCAAAGCATTGGGAAGACAGAACTTTGAAAGGATTCGAGACAATCTTGGTTTGAGTAACAAAATGGCAAGAGGGAGTGTTGACTGATGCCTATTTTGTACCCAAACCAAACTAAAAGAATCAGAGAAACCAAGTGAAGAAACTAGTAGTTGCAGGTCAACAAGGTTGGTAAAAGTAATGATCAAACTTTTGTATTAGGTATGAGACTAGACTGATCTAGAGGTAAGCTTATCTATTTAAGTGTCTTTGTTGAGTGTGCAAGAGAATAAGTATGGTGTGTGTCAGAGAGTTGTTAGTTTCTTTTGATTATAAGTATGTATGAAAAACAATGTTGTATCGACAGAAAAATATGATTGAAGTTTAAAAGAAAGAAGTTTCTCTTACTCTCTGTTCTTATCTCAGAAATTAAAAATCTACAAAGTTCAACATGGTATCAGAGCATTACTGATCACTGGAACGACAACATGGCTCAAGAAGTCGGAAGAAAAAAGTGTCCCAAGCAAGAAAGAAGAAAGCAATTAAACTAACTAATTAAACTAACTAATTCCCCTCACAGCGTCATGGTGGCCGCCGGAGAGGAAGAAACCACCGCAGGATTTTGTTTTTTTGAAACCAGAAGAAGAGGAGAGAGAAGAGAGAGTTCCCTCGAAGAAGGGAAATGTTTTTTTCTTTTAACTTGCAGAACTAGTGCTTAACAACAACAAAAAATATTCATTAGAAATATTTTTAAAAGTCTTCACACATTAATTAAATAATTACATGCAGAGGATATATATTTTCAGTTGCATTTGCTTTCTGAGAAATTGTTTAGGTCCATTGGCAAGTTGCCATGTTTTAAAATGAGATGACTCGGTCTGAGTCCTAGAGTGCGTCTTTGTGACTTTTTTTTTTGTTTTAATTGATGAAGGATAAAATGATAATTCCGCCATCATCTTCATCCTGAGAGCTAAGACCTGCGATTTTTTATGAACCCTAGCCGCCTCCAGTACTGTATTTTGCTTAATTTGTTATGGTTTTAACTCTTTTGCACTAAAGTTTTTCGAATTTATGGAAGATTCAACATATAACATCATTTTTCACATGAAATCAAAAGGTTGAGTTTTCAATAATGTGATATGGTGGTCGACGCTTCCAATGTACAATACTAACGCTTTTAACTCGGAATCGTCGCTTCCATCACGTTTCCAAATGTCTCAATTTTGGAATCGCGATTCCAAGGCGATTCCGAGTAATTCCATGCATTTCCGGTTCCGATTCTGGTTCCGGAGCGAGAATCGGAGCTCCGGCGACGATTCCGTGTAACGTAGGGTACTAGACCCGACCGGTCGATTAAAATTGCTTTGATAACATGATTTGTTGTTTAATGGACAATTCAAAATGACGTATATATATATATGGTGAAAATGTAATCGAATCGAATGACAATTATCAGTTTTTTCCTATAAACTTTTATAACAAGTTTTTTTGACATGTAGAATAAATTTTAATTCTTTCAGATATGTTTGAGAGTTGAGACTGGACTTTTAGCTCTAGGTGATGTGTCGTCAATTCATTTTTTGGAAGAAAAAAAAACGTATTAGAAAATATTTCACATTGGTAGATAGCCCTGTTTTAAAAATCCCCGCGTAACACCGATTACGTCCCGCAAAATCGCTAGGCCCACCTTCTCCGTCTCGATTAATGATTAATCCTCATCTAGCATCGATTATCCGATTATGCATGTCTAGTCCGATTGTTTTCCGCTTAATTCCGCATAATTTTGTGTATACCAATTTTTTTTAGAACCAAATAAAAATCAAACATAAATATTTTTGTTATTTAGGCATTTAAATAAGAGATTATGATATTTTACAATAACTAATGTATAACTTTTAACAAAAATCATAAAATTTTCTTTTAAAATGATGTTTTTATGTGTTTACCATAATTTTAAAGAAAATACTATAGTTTTATATTTTCTTTGATATTTTCTTTTTACAATAAATAGAATTATACATATATTTAGTACAATATATTTTTATTTTATTTTTAATTTAATGGAATAACCCTAAAACTAGTCCCCGATTAATCCCCATTTAATCTCTGATTTTTTTTGCTAGGCGATAGGCCCACCTTGACCGCCCGACTAGCGCCTAGCGATTTCGAAAACAGGGGTAAGATATGGATAGATCTTTGGATATAAGGACGAGGCAATCCTCCTTTTTTAAGTTAGTGTTTGATGTTGATTTGGTTAGGCCCAAAGGCCCCAAACTAATAAAATGTTTCTTTAAAGTGAAACAATCCGTATAGACATGAGGTCTGCACACAAAATGTTTTCTTTAAAATTTTCTAATGCTCAAGTTAGAAACTATGGTGTTGACTGGTTCAGCCGCTACCTCCCGCAAACGCTGCGTTTGCGGGTCGTAGCGGTTGCTAGCGATTGGTACCAATCACACAAACCGCTTTCAATCGCTCTAAATTGCTCCCAACCGCTTTAAACCACTGAATTCCAAAAGCTGCTTCCCGCAAGCGTTTGCGGTTGCGGGCGATTACGTTTGGGAATTTTTTTTTTTTTTAATAACTTGAAACAAGTCAATGATAATGAAATAGATTTTTTTATATATCTTTTACCTAACTATTTCATTCGTTAAAGATGAGAGAAAATAAAGTACAAATACGATTGAGAATATTAAAAATAAACAATTGGAAGATAATAAGATTTCAATTAACAATAACCCGAAAATCTTGATGTAATTTTAATGGTATACATCACACGTAAGTTCAAAAAAAAATCTTAATAAATATAACATTTCATCAGAAATTTAAGAAAATAAGATTATTTGTGAAAAATATATAAAAACAAAAACTCAAGAGTGAGTTTTTTCAAATCTCGTTTGATCATTACTACCAATGCAAATACTGCCCCCACGAAACTTCTTGAGTGTGTGTTTAAGAAAGAAGATCCACGATCTAAAGCATATGTTTGTCATTTATCAGATTACTTGATTAAATTTTTGGTGAAAAGTCAAATGTATAAAGGATTAAGTATTTCAATATGAAATTTATTTGTTTTTTGAATAAACATTTTAGTATTTTTTAATAAATTTTAATTATAAATCAAGTTTAATAAAAATTTTGGTGTTTTTAAACATTTATATATTACATATGACATTTATTATGTTCCAACCGCTATTGCACACACTGGTCAACCAGTCGTAAACCTCCCGCAAACGCACCAATTTTAAATCGATAAACCAGTCGTTCAAAACGCTTGAAACCGCAATCGCCCGCTTCCGCAATCTCTCGCAACCGCAACGTTTGAACCAGTTAGGCCCTATGTGCCTCATAAGTCATAAATGATCAGAAAACAAAAGGTCGGGAAGTATGTGATCTTATATACATGTTTACTGGCTTAGTAAAATAAACGAGACCTTCTTCGAAGATGAAATCGAATGACTTCCAAGATGTTAAAATAGTGTTAGAGAATAATGCTCTAGGCAAATCTTTTTGTTATAAATAAAATTAGAGTTTGTTCTCTTAAGTTGTTGAAATTAAAGAGTTTTATAGGCATATTTAATTTTCAATTTACGTCAAAATTAAAAATAAATATTAAATTACTTACTAATAAAAGGAGGTTATAAAGTCATCCACATGAGGAGGTTCTTAGAGATGATACTGGGGAGGTTCTTCTGCACAGTCGTAGGGCTTTTGCAAACATCTCTTCCAAAGGAGATGCCACTTTACGTGTTTTACTTTGGGCTCTGGAAAGTATGGCGAGTCATGGAGTGGATAAGGTCATATTTGCAATTCAAGACAAAGCACTGGTTGGAGCAGTGTCTCGACCGATTGCTTGGCCTTCTTTTAAGCCGCAGTCTGGTGCGATTAGCAACTTTTTGAGGCCTTTTAAAGAGTGGAAGTTGGAGCAGGAATTAGCTGCAGCAAACAGAGGAGCAAACCTTATAGCTCAGAGTGTCACTGAGGATATGAGATATCAATCATATGTAGCTTCAGGATTCCCAGAGTGGTTACGCTCGGTCTTCTTAGAAGAAAGAGGTTTGTCCCCTGTTTGAAGAGTCAGTTTTTTGGTGATAGTTTTTTTTCTGGTAAAACAGGAAGCTTTCAAGAAAGGTATTTTTTGGTGTATAAAAGTGTAGACTCCCTTTGATTCAATTCCCTATTGTATGGTATAAAGGGACTCTAGGTGTAGGCTAACTTTACTTGCTCTCTTATGATAGAAGTTAGCTGTTGTAACTCATCGGTTCCATTGTTGGAATAATATAATTTTCAGACGTCAAAAAAAAAAAGCCATCCACATGAGCATCTTTAAACTCTTCTACAAAATGTCACATCACCTTACATGTTTCAGTTTCAACATCAGCATAAAAACTATTAACCTTAAAAAAATGAAAATAGTGTATACCCAAGTTAATCTCTTCGTCTCCTCCATCATGATTCTTTTTTTTTTTTTTTTTTTCCATCATGATTCTTTGTGTCGATTTAATCACCTAATGGTCCCAATCTCTTCTCCTCTATCTTTATGTTGTATATAAAGATGGCTCGAACAGTGGTGTTTTCATGAGACAGTTGTTGTAGAAACGCTGATGGAGGTTATTGGCGCGACATGGTTTTGGATCTTCTGGTCGGCCGATGGCCATAAATCGTTTATCAAACAGAACTAATTAAGTTTGCTTTTTCAACTTAGGGTTTTGATTTAAACCCTTGCAATTTGTTTTCTCATTTTCAGATGCATATATATTATAGAATCTATATATGAACTTACTTAGAATTTAAGAACAAGACTAGAAGAATTACTCTCTTCTTATTAAACCTTTAGGAAAAATCTCTCAAAAACCTAAAGCTCTCTTGTTCTCTCAAACTCTCTTGATGGTATACCACACCTTGGCAACTCATTATATAGAGAGATCTCTAGAACAATTTCCTTTTCTGAATAGGCAAACTAACATTATTTAGATGACTCCTAAATAGAAATAATCCTATTCCATAACTTGGTAGAATTAAGTTAGCTTGCACCTCAAGCTATCTTCAAGCTTAATCAACATTCTCCCCCTTAAGCTTGAAATCTTTATCTCCAATATCCTTCACACCAATGAGCTCTCTCATTTCACTGAACTTAGTTCTTCCTAGAGCTTTAGTCAAGATATCCGCCTTCTGTGCTTCTCCAGGAACATGTTCAACTTCTACTTGTCCATTCTCCACACACTCACGTATGAAATGGTATCTCGTGTGTATGTGTTTACTGCGACCGTGGAAGACAGGGTTTCTGGTGAGAGCAATCGCCGATTGATTGTCAATTCTGATAAGAGTTTTCTCACATTGTGTCTCCGTAATCTCACTGAGCAAGTCCTGTAACCATATCGCTTGTCTTGCAGCCTCTGTAGCAGCCATGAATTCCGCCTCACATGATGAGAGTGCTACTGTCTCCTGCTTCGAGAACACCAAGTAATCAAGCTCCCCCCAAGATAAAAACGTGACCGGTTGTGCTCTTACCATCATCCGGATCCACATTGTGACTGCTGTCGCTATACCCAATTAGCCTCGAATCTCCTGCAGTCTTTCTGTTAAATGTTAGTCCTAATGTAGTGGTTCCTCGAAGATATCTTAAACATCGCTTCATGGCTGCTCCGTGTGACTCTTTTGGATTTTGCATATAACGACTTAGTACTCCTACACAGAACGACAGATCCGGTCTCGTGTGAAGTAGATATCTTAAACAGCCCACAAGTTTCCTATACTCTGTAGCGTCAATGTCCTTCTCCTTTGGTGACTTCGATAACTTCAGTCCTGCTTCCATTGGCGTTTGAACAGGATTACAATTCGACATACCAGCCTCCTCTAGTATTTTCAGTGCATAACGCCTTTGGCTCAGGGTTATCCCATCTTGATGCTGACATACTTCAATCCCTAGATAATAAGTCAATTTACCAAGGTCACTCATTTCGAACATAGTCGCCATCTCCCTTTTGAACCCTTTTATGACCTCAACACTTGAACCAGAGATGAACAAGTCATCTACATACACTGCAACTACAAGAATTTCTTGATTCACCTTCTTTCGATAGACCGAGGGTTCTTTGGAGCACTTCTTGAAGCGTAATTCATTGAGAACCTTATTTAACTTCTCATTCCAAGCTCTTGGAGCTTGTCGAAGACCGTACAGAGCTTTGTTGAGTTTGTAGACCTTCTCCTCACTTCCTTCAATAACAAAACCTTCAGGCTGTGCCACATAAACGGTTTCTTTCAACTCTCCGTGAAGAAACGCCGTCTTGACGTCAAGATGGTGAATCTCCCATCCATTTGATGCTGCAAGACTGATGAGAAGACGAATTGTTTCAATCCGTGCTACTGGAGCAAACACATCCTCAAAGTCGATTCCAAGTCTCTGCACATACCCCTTAGCAACGAGTCTGGCCTTGTATTTATTTATGCTGCCATCGGAGTTCCTTTTGAGCTTAAAAATCCACTTCAAGCCTATTGGCTTCGCTCCCAACGGAAGATTAACTAAATCCCAAGTACGGTTCTTCATAATGGACCTAATTTCGTCCTCACAAGCTAACATCCATTCTTTTGACTCCTTTGCTTCATAAAAGTCTCTAGGCTCTTCATCTAGTAGCATCAACAGTTCTTCTCCATAAACTTCAGCAAGTAGTACATAGTCATTGAGATACTTAGGTTTTACGGATGCTCTTTGTGATCTTCTGAGCACCAAATGTGTGTGGTCCTGATCACCATCAACCTCTCCTTCTTCACCATTGTCGCTATCAGTATCAGAAACATTTGTTTCTTCTGCAGTGGTCGTATCGCTTAATGCAGGCTCAAGCTTCCTCTGCTCTTCGTGGTTCTGTTTTGTGGCTTGTATACCATGGTTTCCAAATTCTTCACAAAGAATTTTGAACTCTCCTGCCTTGTCTTCCTCTACAATGCTCTGACTCCAGTTCCAACCCTTTGTTTCATCAAAAATAACATCTCGGCTTACTATTATTTTTCGAGAATTCGGGTCATACAAGCGGTAAGCCTTTGACCCTGGTTCCGTACCAAGGTGGACTAACACTCGTGACCTGTCATCTAGCTTTCTTAGGTGTGGAGCCTCTGTTTTTGCATATCCTATGCATCCGAACACCCGCAGGTGACTAAGGTTGGGTCTTTTATCACGAAACATCTCATATGGGGTCTTGTCTCTGAGTGCTCTTGTAGCAACACGATTGAGCAGGTATGTCGAGTGCCTGATTGCCTCTCCCCACATGAAATTAGGAACCTTCATATGTTTGAGAATACTCCGTGTCATCTCCATCATAGTCCTGTTACGTCTCTCAACCACCCCGTTCTGTTGGGGAGTATATGGGGCTGTAAGATGCCTAGTTATTCCTTCAGCGGCACAAAACTCATTGAATTCTCTTGACACGAATTCACCTCCACGATCTGTCCTGAATGTTTTAATAAGCTCCTTTGTTTCTTGCTCCACCAAGGTCTTGAACCGTTTAAACTTGTTAAACGCCTCACTCTTTTCTTTCAATAAGGTAGTCCACATGTATCGTGAATAATCATCGATTAACACAAATACATACTTGTTCCCCGCCATCGTATTCGGAGTTATGGGACCACAAAGATCACCGTGTATCAATTCTAGAGGTTTTGTGGCTCGATATGCAGTAGCTTGTGGGAACGCTTGACGTGTTTGCTTGCCAAGCAAACAAGAGCCGCAAATCTCTTTCTCCAAGTTGATCTTTGGAACCCCTATAACCAGTTCTCCTTGTATCATAGCCTTCATGGAGCCGAAGTTCAGATGTCCTAAGCGAGCGTGCCACCTACTTGTGTCGCTTGTTGTTGTAGAAAACAAACACAGTGTATCTTTAATTCCCATGCTTACTTTGTATAAGCGGTTCTTCGACCTGGTTGCCTTGACTAGTAGCTTCCCATCACAATCTCTCATTATCAGATTATCTCCCTTCATTCGGACATCACAACCTGATTCAGTAGCTTGTCCCAAGCTAATGATGTTACTTTTAAGACCAGGTATAAAGTACACATCAGTCATCGTTCTCGATTCTCCATTCATATCTATGAATTCAATCGTTCCTTTCCCTTTGATATCGATTCGAGAATCATCTCCAAACCTTACTTTACCAGTTATAGTGTCATCAAGCTTTGCAAAATACCTGCGGTCTCCTGTCATATGATTGCTGGCTCCATTGTCAAGATACCAAGCATCCTCCCCTGAGTTAGTCTCATATTGGCTCGGCACAACGTTATCTTCGTTTAGATTAACAATCTCATGTATCATAAGCTCATCAGCTTCTGCAGTACTTTTATTGTCACTTTCTTTAACTTCCTGCAGTTTAAGGAGTCGATCGGGACAGTTCGATGCAAAATGCCCTGTTTTGTCACATCGGTAGCAGATCACTCTTGATATGTCACGTCCACCATTGACACGTCCACTATTAAATCGTCCTCCACGACCCCTTCCTCTGTTACTGAACCGTCCTCCACGCCCTCGACCTCTAAAGTCTCCAGATGAGTCGTATTGTGTTTGAGACTCCATGTTTGCAAACATAAGCTTACTCTGTTCATCGTGATCTTCTTCTTCTTCAGCAATACGTTCTTCATAAGTCTTCAAACGACCAATAATATCCTCAAAGCTTGTGTGTTTGAGATCGAGTACTTGTTCTAGTGAAGCAACGATATGAATGTATTTTTTCGTGGAAGACTCTTGAGAAACTTCTTGACAAGCTTAGATTCTTCAATTTCTTCTCCTAAAGCCGCTGATTTGGAGGAGATTTCAGATAACTTGCCAGAGAAATCATCAATTGTATCTGTGTCCTTCATCCTTAACCGATCAAACTCAGCCATTAAAGTCTGCAACCTCGCTTCCTTAACTCTTTCTGCGCCTACATGTCTTGTTTTTATGGCCTCCCATACCTTTTTCGCCGTATCCAACTCACCAACTTGTAGAATAAGCGTCTCAGGGATTGATTGGAACAATAGTGCTACCGCCATGTCGTTTTTCTCACTATCATCAGAGGGTTCTTCGATGATATCCCATACCTTATGCACCCTGAGAAGAATTCGCATCTTCATGGACCAAACCGTGTAATTGGTCGTGGTGAGCATCGGGCACTTGATCGAGGACGAGGAGGAACCACCCTCCTTTACTTTTGCTAGTGCCGTGCTTGATGTCTCCGTGATCTCTCCCATGGTATCGCTTCAAACCTGGCTCTGATACCAAATATAGAATCTATATATGAACTTACTTAGAATTTAAGAACAAGACTAGAAGAATTACTCTCTTCTTATTAAACCTTTAGGAAAAATCTCTCAAAAACCTAAAGCTCTCTTGTTCTCTCAAACTCTCTTGATGGTATACCACACCTTGGCAACTCATTATATAGAGAGATCTCTAGAACAATTTCCTTTTCTAAATAGGCAAACTAACATTATTTAGATGACTCCTAAATAGAAATAATCCTATTCCATAACTTGGTAGAATTAAGTTAGCTTGCACCTCAAGCTATCTTCAAGCTTAATCAACATATATTCAATCCATGCGATTTAGGTTCGGACATATATATAGTCATGGTATAATACTCTAGAGTATGTTTAATATCTTTGCTCTACGATTTTTTTTTATCAGTATCCTTTTTAATACCCTGAGGGTTGTTCATTCTTATATTTACATGGAAGGCCTGTCAATTGATCATGAGTCTAAATGAATTGGTATGTTTCTTATGCATGTGACATTGGCTTTTTAGTTATGTGTTTTAACTATCACATAGTCAGTTTTTCTTGGTGTTCGAACCACAAGAAGACCGAGGTATTAGCACAATTACAGATTTACAGTGCTTATTAGAATAGTGGTCTCAACTACTAAATATATATTTTTCACGGTTATAGTTTGTGTCATGATTTTTTCATTAGAATAATTGATTTTGTTGGGTTGGTCCCATGGCTAACTATTGCATAATTGTTGACTGTTTCAATCTTTGCCAATATCTATTGACCACGAATTAGTACATCATATTGGCTATGATATGTACCTCCTTGGCAAAGAGTCCTTATCGGACATACCCAATAGAGGGTCAAAACAATAAAAAAAATTAAAATATGACAAAAAGGTGGAGAGACGAGAAATAAGTGTTTCTGTTAAGACACTGAATCTACAAATGTTTTCATTTTATTGGTTGTATAAATTCAAAAATAATTAAATAATCAAATTCAATTAAAAATTTATTTATTATATTTTTTTGACCCCTAAGAGCAGCATTGGTGTAGGACAAATTTTGGTCCCTCAAATATATTAATATTATTTTTAGAGTTTCTTAAGTTTGGTACGAGCATTGGTGTTCCTCACAGTTGATCCCCTGGAAAAATAGTATTTTAAATTTAAAAAATTAAGTTTTAGTTTAAATAAAACATTAAACATTGACATTAAAAACATAAGAAAATTACAAAGTTACAGTTTTTGAAAAAAAAAACAAAACATACAATAAAAACATTAAAGATAAAAAACATAAACCATACAAACATCAAAGATAAAAACAAACATTTTATTCAATTCATAGATTTTTTTAATTAATCTTCATTATCTGGAAGATGTCCAAAATTAGTCCATTTGGGATAAATACCATTGGTGAGATAGTACGCCAAATTGTACTCCCTTCCGTTAACAAAGTAGTTGACCTCCAGAGCTTTACCGTTAAGAATGTCATCAAAAACAAGTATCACAGGCTTTTCATGAATATTAAGTACAAAAACAAGTTACCATAAGAAAATCCATTGTCACAAAAGGAACTCAATGCTTTGAGGAATCCATTAAGATAGAAACCTTACCTGGCCATAAACATGATCAACTGGAATGTCAAAGTAGCCCATAGACTGTCCTGAGTGAAGGTCACAAGCAAGGACACGGTCTGCACCAGACTGTGTTATCAAATTTGCTACAAGCTTAGCTGCAATAGATTCACGTCCTTGGGTCTGCAAAAAAATTTAGAATGAAAAGTCTGTTAGCCATCAACGAGAAACTAAATGGAGCCACAGGAATGAGACAATTGACAAACACAAATCAACTACATAAAGAGAAGTAAGCTACCTATTTGATTACATCTGAATACTAACTACCTATAGATTTGACTAAAGCTGTCAATTGATTACTTTGGAAACGAAAAGGTATGCGTGTAAACCAAGATGTAACATTATAAAAGAAGATATCATTCCAAGACAGATTTAAAAGAAGGGCCTTGCCTTTCTATCAGCTTGAGCATAACCAAAGTAAGGAATCACAGCGGTGATAGTTTTGGCAGATGCTCTCCGACAAGCATCAATCATAACAAGCAATTCCATAAGGTTTTCATTAGCAGGTGGACATGTAGGTTGTACAAGGAACACATCACATCCCCTTACACTCTCTTCAAGCTGAACATATATCTCACCATCAGCAAAACGTTTAATCTTGATTTTCCCAAGATCCAGACCCAAACGACAAAATCACACAAATCAGTTTCTTTGTTTAGTAACCAATTGAACAAATCTCTAGTCCAAATCTACTTATCAGTTTCTTCCCAATCGTTCCAAACTACAAGTACAAACTAAGAAAGAACCTGAGCTAAGGCAGGATTAGCAGTGCCGGAAAAGATACGGAGGCGAGTGGTGTTCTTGTGAATCGAATCTTCCAAACGAGTCCTCGAAAAACTTGCGGGAACAGTGTCGCCTGTAAGCAGATGGAAACCGGAGGAGTTTCCGCTGTCGAACTTGTACGGATCCGCCGCGTTACACTTCTGTTATTCCACACCCAACATTAAACAATCGAAGAAGACGAAGATTCATCAGATACAAGCGAAAGACTGTAAAAAAAGGCTACTGATATACCAGATAGAGTCAGAAGAGTAAGAGAAATCGAGGAGAAACTTACGAGAGGAAATCGAACCGAAGAAGAAGAAGGGAGACGAATCAGAGAAGAACGGCGGAGATGTAGCACACGCTGCCACGTGTAACGAATGACGGAGATAAATACGTCCCCTTTTGAAGAAACATCCCTTTGATAATTGGCGAATTTCTATTTAAATTTAATAATTTTATACTGAAGGACGCAGCAAAGGAACGCTGCTGCCCATGCTCTAAGTGGCTGTATAACCGATAATCATGTTCTTAGGACTGAATAGTTGGTGATGGAGATGGTTACGATCGAGCATGGAACATAAGCTGATGAACAATGGAGAGAAACATGAATGTTTCTAGAAAAATTATATATCATTGAGAGCATTTGTAAGGTAAGGTCATGGCTGAAAAGTGAGAGGGGATATAATGGAACTCATCCATCACCCTCCTGTTTATTTTACTTTTCTTTCTTCCAACTTCTGCATCAACCTCATGTCATTGATGTTTTCATGTTCATACCCTCTTGGTGATTTAATATAGAATAGACCTACTCTCTCCTAATGTTTTAGAAATAAGTTTAATAATTTGTCTTATAATTTCTTCTTTAATTATTTTCCCATAATCTTTACCCTTGCATACAAGGTTTAGAACTATATAAGTTAGTATACATTATACGGTTTGGAAACAGAACTTTGAATAAGGTGTGTTATCGTTTTAAACGTTTAAATATATAAAATCAATGGTGGTAAAAAGTTTAAATTTTATAAAAACTTATTAAAGGATTTTCACATATTAATAAAACATTATGAAAATTTAAATTGTGTATCAATGTATATAAAAAATGGAGTTGTACTTTAATATTTGTATAATCACATATGATGGTAAACTGATAATCTAAATTAATGTTTTTAAAATTAAAATTATTAATCGTTATAGACAGGGCGTAGCCCAGGTTATCTTCTAGTAAGAACTAAAGTAAAACATCAATTTTTAAAATTAAGGAAAAATTTTTAAACTAGTCACTCAAAAGAATATACAGTATTATGAATATCATCAAACTACTAATCATATTAAAGAAAACGTATACAAGTAATCATTAAAACAATACAATTTACACCAAACAACCTATAGCGACTTTGATAACTATGTAGACAACGTGTATTGCTTATATCAATAAGTTATCATCATATATTCATATCCAATCTAACATTATTAGTTCCCTTAGTACGAAACCAATTATCCCCTTTATAATAAAATGGAAATGGAAGTACACAACATTGTTTTCGTAGACTTTATAATTTTAATAAATAGTTACAAATAGATTATAAATTAATTCATATATTAACTGTAACAAATAAAACCTTAATTGTAACAAAAAAATCTTAAACGGGTTATTCTAAATTGATAGTTCATGGATATTCCAAATTTTATTTTCGGAAGATTACGTATATAGTTCCAAATATCTATAATCACGATATTACCAATTTATTTTCCACATATTTATTGATTAAAGGAATAAAAATATACTCTTAATCATAAAAAAGAAATCAAATCTCGCTAATTTAACAAGATTAATCGTGATCTTCGGGATCGTATTCAGAAATTAAAAATTAAATCTTAATGCTAGATTAGGACCGTGCTAAAGCACGGGTTGAAATTCCTTTTATTAATATTATAATTTTAGAATAAAATATAATTTATATGATTGATTTTAAAAGTTTTTAAAATCCTAATCTAGCATTAATCGTAATTTTTGGAATCGTATTTTATTCTAAAATTATAATATAAATAAAAGATTCAACCCGTGCTGTGCATTACTATCGTTAAAAATGTTCTTAACTAGGCAATTAAATACATATAGGAGTATCAGTGACACTAGTCTATTAGAAGAAAAGTGAATAAAACATATTCACATTTGCATTAAAAAAACAAAAACAAAACACAAAAGGTGACATTATGGATGCAAATATATAGTTGTGTAGAGCTCATCTATATATGCACAATAAATCTTATCACTTTACTTGTATATATACGAACGTAAGTTTCAGTATAACTGATTCACCCACTCTCACTTCCATAAGCAAACATAAGACAAAGAGTTCTTTCTTTCCAGTTTCCAATATTTCATTTCTTCATAAAAGCCATTTCTTTAAATTTCATGTTTCTTTACATTTACCACCTATGTTTACGCTAATACCATATAATAAAGCTATATCAGTTATCTAACTTTCCAAATACTTCAAGACCTGACAGTAAAATACTTTTTAAAAAAATGTTTCAATGAATGCTTGCTTGCTTGATTCACAATCCCATCTTTAAAATAAGTTGCTGAATCTTGAAGACAAAACAGCCAATTACGTGCATACCAACGAGGACGACATTTAAACGACCCATCTTATTATGTCTTAAACTAACCACGTTTTGCAAAATTAAATTTACAAATAATATTATACAACTGTTAGGTGTTCTTCTTTTGTCAATGTAAAGATTGAGAGAAATCAATTTTGGGTAGAAAGAAGTTGTGAACTAACTACCTTACCAATAAGCCCACATGACCATGATGATGATGATGATCCCATGTACCTCCACCATCACTGTGATGTGAGAAGCTTTTATTTCCCTCCCATTTCTCTATATTAATGCTGCTTCCTCTCTAAAACCATCCCTCTCTCTCTCTCTCTCCCTACCACCAATTTATTCTCTCTCCCTCATCACTACTGACTCGACTCGGGTCGTGACCAGGTCTGTTCTCTTTCGGATCGAACAATTCGTATAAGCTTCTTTAGATCTGTCTTGAGTCCGATCCGTGTTTTTTCATCTTAAAGTTTCGATATTTACGAGGAGGGTTGCGTAAAAATCGGAACTTTCTTTGTTTCTTTTTTTCAATCCTAGATTCGTTTAATGTAGTGATGAGATCTGTGTGTGTTTAGTGATTTAAGAAATCCGAATCGGAATTAGTGTGAAGTAGTCTAATTTCTTATCCCTTACTCTGTTTCGTGTTCGATTCAGGTTCTCCCAGCATTGAAATAAAAACAATTTATATAGCCAGTGGCATTGCCTTGTGGATCTGATCATTGTTGTCTCTATCTTTGTTGTGATTTCTCAGTTTTGAGCTATGGCAACGGGACAGCTTTTTTCTCGGACTACACAAGCTTTGTTCTACAACTATAAGCAGCTTCCTGTTCAACGAATGCTCGATTTCGACTTCCTTTGTGGTAAAAATTATAAACTGGAGTGTCTAGATTTGATTGACTGAGATCAATGTGACCGTTGATGTTAAATGATCATTTGCTTTTTGGCAGGACGTGAGACTCCTTCTGTTGCTGGAATCATTAACCCTGGTTCTGAAGGTTTTCAAAAGCTCTTTTTCGGACAGGAGGAGATCGCTATCCCTGTTCATGCCGCGTAAGTTTTTAAGCATGTCTCCAAGAGAAACTAACTATGTGCAAATCTTGTATGTAACTTTGTTTTGTAATGCAGCATTGAGGCAGCATGTGCGGCGCATCCGACCGCTGATGTATTCATCAACTTCGCATCTTTCAGGAGGTTTGTATGAGAAAATTTCATCATTTCATGGAACAAACGTAGCCTGCCTCTTTGTGATAGTTTTGTTACATGTTTTTATTACTTCTTGTTATCAACAGTGCTGCTGCTTCATCCATGGCTGCTTTGAAGCAGCCTACTATTAAAGTCGTGGCTATTATAGCTGAAGGTGTTCCAGAATCAGACACTAAACAGCTGATTGCTTATGCTCGTGCTAACAATAAGGTGTGTTTTTATGTGATGATTAGCTTCAGTTAACCGAATGGTAAACAGAAGTTGTGAGACTGATTGGGTTGGTTTAGGTTGTTATTGGACCGGCTACTGTTGGAGGTATTCAAGCTGGAGCCTTTAAAATTGGTGACACTGCAGGAACAATTGATAACATTATCCATTGCAAGCTGTACAGACCTGGATCTGTTGGTTTTGTCTCCAAATCTGTATGTGCTGAATTTTCAGAACTCCATAATCTGCCTACAGGCTCACTTTGATGTCTGAGAGTTTTATTCATTACTCTTCTTTTTCCCGCAGGGTGGAATGTCTAATGAAATGTATAATACTGTTGCCCGTGTGACTGATGGGATCTATGAAGGTGAGTTTTGATCTAAGATAATCTACTAATGAACGTATTAAGCTGAAGATTCTTAACTCTGTTGTTTATTTGGGGCTTGTTATAGGCATTGCTATTGGTGGAGACGTGTTCCCAGGATCAACTTTATCTGATCACATCCTTCGGTTTAACAACATCCCACAGGTATATATACTAATCTTGAACAGTTTAACATGTTGGTTGCTGAAACGATCCTCTGCGGAATGTTTTTGAGTGGAAAAAATTACAAATGGTTTCACATTTCAATCATTCGATTCATCTATGCCTTATAATTCAATAAATTATATTGCAGATTAAAATGATGGTTGTGCTTGGAGAGCTTGGAGGAAGAGATGAATACTCTCTTGTTGAAGCCTTGAAACAGGGAAAAGTCAATAAACCTGTGGTTGCTTGGGTCAGCGGAACTTGTGCACGGCTCTTCAAGTCTGAAGTACAGTTTGGTCATGCAGTAAGTGGCACGAAAGAACCTATTAAGCAATGCCCTTTTTTGTCTGCTTTCCAAGTCAACATGATTATATATATAGGGTGCCAAAAGTGGTGGCGAGATGGAGTCCGCACAAGCGAAGAATCAAGCTCTCATGGATGCTGGAGCGATTGTTCCCACTTCATTTGAAGCCCTTGAATCTGCAATCAAAGAGACTTTTGAGAAACTGGTCAGTTTCCCTGTGTTCTTTTGCTAGCTGGCATTGACTTTTATTGCAATCTTATGTGTTCATTTCAACTCCTCCTACAAAAGGTTGAAGAAGGAAAGGTATCTTCTATCAAGGAAGTCATTCCTCCACAAATCCCAGAGGATCTAAATTCCGCAATTAAGAGCGGGAAAGTTCGGGCTCCTACTCACATAATCTCCACCATCTCTGATGACAGAGGTATTGTGCTGGAAACTAAACCATATCCATATGCACTTTTATACTGAAACAAAGAGCACTGGAAGAGTTACACTAGATTTGCATGCCTCTTTAGCTCGTTTCTGATACTTGACAATAATGTGCCACAAATTGATTTGCAGGGGATGAGCCGTGCTATGCTGGTGTGCCAATGTCTTCTATCATTGAACAAGGCTATGGAGTGGGTGATGTTATTTCTCTTCTATGGTTTAAACGTAGTCTTCCTCGTTACTGTACAAAATTCATTGAGGTACTGAATTCTCTCTTTGCTTTTTAATATATTCTTTCTTGATATACAATGTTCTCATCTCTCTCTATCCCTTCATACATATGTACATTTGCATAGTGAGATTTGACTCTGGTCTCTGCCACTTTTGAAAATTGCATTGAACTAGATATGCATAATGCTGTGTGCTGATCACGGCCCATGTGTCTCTGGCGCTCACAACACCATTGTAACAGCAAGAGCAGGCAAAGACCTTGTCTCAAGTCTTGTCTCTGGTAAGTCAACATACTTTTTCCCAACCAAACACAAAAGTTTTCTTTATCGTCCAATATTCTCAAAGACTGTTAAAACCTTTCAACAGGTTTACTTACCATTGGTCCCCGATTTGGTGGTGCCATTGATGACGCTGCTCGATACTTCAAGGACGCGTGTGACAGGGTAAAAGGCTATTTCATTTCCCCAACGCCAACTGCAATTGCCACAGAGGATAGAAATTCTTATCTGATCTCTCATTGGTTGCTTGTTTCAGAATCTCACACCTTATGAATTCGTCGAGGGAATGAAGAAGAAGGGAATCAGAGTCCCTGGAATCGGACACAGGTAGAAAACAGAACATTGCAAGAAACAAAAAAATCTGCACCCATTTGTCTTGTCTGAAACCTGTTTTTCTTCTTTTTGGTAGGATCAAGAGCAGAGACAACAGAGACAAAAGAGTGGAGCTGCTTCAGAAATTTGCTCGGTCTAACTTCCCATCAGTAAAGTACATGGAGTACGCAGTGACAGTGGAGACTTACACGCTCTCAAAGGCAAACAACCTCGTACTCAACGTTGATGGAGCCATTGGATCTCTATTCTTGGACCTTCTAGCTGGAAGTGGAATGTTCACCAAGCAAGAGATCGACGAGATTGTTCAGATCGGTTACCTCAACGGTCTCTTTGTTCTTGCTCGCTCTATTGGTTTGATCGGGCACACGTTCGATCAGAAGAGATTGAAACAGCCACTGTACCGTCACCCATGGGAAGATGTGTTGTACACCAAGTAAACTCATCGTATCGCATCCTATTTTTGTTATTATTTTAGCTTTTAACATTCTTCTGAGAGATGTTACTAAAAAAAATGCATATCTATATGCTCTTCTTCTCTTATGGTCTGATGGTCTCTTTCGTTATGATGTTTGTTTGTTTACTTCTTCGTCCATTTATCTACACTCTCTTTGTCTTTCTTCCTCTGTTACACCCCAATCAACAATTTTTGGGATTCTTGAATACCAAAAAAGTTTTTTTTTTCTTTTTTTTTCTTTTTGAGTTTGAATTATATATAGACAGAGTTTATCAGTTGAGATCTCACATGTTCATAAACGAAACCAATCCTGCATAACTCGAAGCTCTCCATCACTTGATGAATCTTTCCAATTTAGTTCTGATACAGAGGCCATTCCATTTCTCGAAATATGCTTGTGATGGCTTATGAAACTTTCCTGATTCTCTCTAAAGAAACAAACTGTCAAATAATGGTATTCTTTGAGAGTAAAATTTGTTTGAATTTTGATAGTTAAATCCATATTCTTCATATTCAAAGAGATTCGAGATCTTTACTTTGACCATTAAACGATAAATATAGTTGTCGACTTCCAAGCATCATCAAAAACATAATTTTGAATCGATGAAGAACTTGGATGTAATTGTCAAAGGTGAATTATATTGGTTACCAGGAATAATTTTTGTTTACGGTAAAGTTACAACAAAACGTCATTAATTTGGTAGCATGAAAGCTAGCTAAGGTAGTTATTTCATATACTTTAATAGATACCATATTCTTAATACACACTGCTCCTCGTGGATATGCGAACGAACTAAAGTTTATAAACAAAATGAAAATATGATCAGACTTGATATAACATGAGTCATGCATGTCTATATCTTAACCGTGATTTGTCGTTCGAAATTGTTGGTGATCCACCAAACTACCAATTTGTAGTCCGATATCAAGGCGATCGAAGATATTTTATATATTATTATCAACTCAAAGAATCTATAACCTCTCCTCTGTTATATGGATATAGATGCGTCGACGACGTTCTTTACTTTTAACACTACTTGTATATGTGGCAATATAACAACCATCACTTTAGCACTATATTATTTTTTCAAGTGATTAGGTTTTTTTTTTTTTTTTTTCATGGCTAAATTCAAGTTATATGACATATATATAGCATCCCACCTTTTCCCTCGTTAGGTCAAGGATCCGGTCCTTGTTTCTATTTTCAGACACGTAATTTGTTTGGTACCATACTCGTTTTTTTTTTTACCAACTACTCTATTTATTTTTTATTATACTTTTATATATGATTATATCTAACATATACAATATCTACATATATAACGTCATATATCTACAAAGATAGATACATATAAGGCCCAAATACATACTTAAATGGGATCTAGTTGTTTCCTCACCACTCACCACATAAATTAATTTTTGATTAGGATGGGTGACGAACTGTCGAGACTTCTAAAGTATCCGTGACTTGATTTATAAAAGTGTTGGTTATAAATGAATATTATGTGTAGATTTTGCAGTGACATTATTGCGAGTCTTAAACACATGTAACAAGAATGGTCACCGGATTATCCATACTCATATAATTGATGTAAACCAAAAAATAAGAAAATGAGAAAAAAAAAGTAGAGAGAGTGGGAAAGAGTTGACATTTGGAGCCAATAAGAGCTCAAATGCACGCAATCACAAAAAATTAATTAAATTATAGATGAGGTGTATTCATTGTGTGAATTAAATTAAGCATGTTCATTTCAGTGAGAACGACGTTAAGATGCATGCCAAAGCTAAATCGTTAGAAACATATATTCGTGGTAATTAGATATATATATATCATAAAATGTGTTTTAAAAAACAAATAAATGTCCTAGATTTCTTGTTTTTTGGGGTTAAAACACCTTAGTTTTTTCGAGTATACAATTTACTTTAATTTGTAGCTTTTTTTTTTTTGCTAAATTAATTTGTAGTTTTTTTTTTTAACGCAGGAGACTTGCATTTGTAACTATTTTTTTGAGTATACAATTCACTAGTTATTTCTGTATGTTAAGTGCATGCATGATACATGTATCTACTTTTGTTTGGAAATACACTTACAGAAAACATGTTTGGTTATAAACTTATAGTTAATTCACCAAAATAGCATACTCTAAAAGACTACAAGTTTCTAAAACTGAAGTGTTTATACTTTGCATCACCACTAAAACTAAAAGCTACAGGAAAATAAATAACTCTTTTGACCAAAAAAAGAAAAAAAGGAAAATGAATAACTCATATAGTGATATAGAAAGAAAAAAAAAAAAGTAAATAACATGAACGACAAAAAAAAAAAGTTTCACATCGATGATGATTTTGTACGGTCACAACAATGAACAAGAAAAAAATAGTCCAACCAATGGGAGACTTTAAATTTGAGCTTACCAAAAAGATAACTTTTATTTTGTTGTTGCTTGAGCAATTAATGGAATGGGGTTGCATGCAAAAATTAATTGCGTGGGGTCTTGTATTTAATGATAGTACCTTCTTTAAGGTGTTTAGTAATATCAAAACACTAAAAATAATTATAAGATTTTCTAAATTAATTTAGCGTAATTATTTATGTGGAGGAGCATAATTCGATTTCATATTTCTGTTTATTTTATTTTATTTATAATTTTGTCCTTTACGAATTATTAATTTTTAAAAACCAAGTCATATTTTTAGGGTCAAAATATAGGCTGCCTATAATAACATTGAAGACAAATCAATCTATTTCCATGTTTATCTGTTTTTTTTCTTTCCAAGTCTTCACTTTTTCTTTTTTTAGTTTTTCTGAGGAAAAAACCAAAAAAAAAAACTTGGTTAACCCAGTCAAGCAGCCAAATTTTTAATTCATTCCAAACTAAAAACATTTGATCGAACCACTAATCCAAACAAAATCTACCTAAATCCAAACAAGTGATTAACTATTTTGTTTATTTTTGAAGTTTAGAAACAAAGATCTAGATTATTTTAATTACATAATCTCTCCACTATAAACAAAAAAATAAACCACTGTTAAAAAGTTAACACAATAATAATGAAAACAAACTTAAAACTGAGAAACCTAAAACAAGAAAGAAAAAAAAGGAATCAAAAACTTAAGAAAAGATAAGCAAAGAAGTTTTCCCATCATTTGTTGTTTGACTCTCTCCAGAAGAAATTGTTTTGTTTTCTTTCTTTCTTCTTCAAGCTTCTCACCATTTCCGCCGTGATTCATCTTTCTCCGATTCCAACTAACTCAGATTTGAATCTCTGTCTCCCTTATACTCTGCACTGGATTTGATTTGATTTTGATTTCCTCAAATGGAGAAGACGACTCCACCGGCGGAGGAGCTTCTGAAGAAGATACGAGAGTTAGAAGAGAGCCAAGAGCATCTGAAACGTGAGATGACGAGGCTTAAAGTATCGGCGGAGATGAAGCAGCGTTCGCATTCAGCGTCGCCGCAACGCCCTGTGAGGAGACACAGTGGAGATGGTACTCCGATGTGGAGAAAGAGCGGTGCGGCTTCGTTTCGTCACGCTTCCCCGTTGCGAAAAGAGAGCCATGCGAAAGCGAAAGTTTCCGGAGCTGGCGACGGCGAGGGACAATCGGCAGGCAAGTTCACCGATAAACAGTATTTGAATATTTTGCAGTCTATGGCTCAAGCTGTTCATGTCTTCGATCTAAATGGCCATATTATCTTTTGGTGAGTACTAGTTTGTGGATTTGTGGATTTGATTCGTATAGTTTTTGTTTGTAATGTGTTTTTTTAGTAGCTGATGTATGTCCCAACTGATATTCAGATTCAAAATTCCAGGAACTCAATGGCGGAAAGGCTTTATGGCTTCTCAGCTGGAGAAGCACTTGGGAAGGATCCGATTGATATTCTTGTAGATGTTCAGGATGCTTCGGTTGCACAAAATATCACTCGGCGTTGCAGCAGTGGCGAGAGTTGGACTGGTGAGTTTCCTGTCAAGAACAAAGCAGGAGAGAGGTTTTCGGTTGTGACTACCATGTCTCCTTCCTATGATGATGATGGTTCTCTTATTGGGATCATATGTATCACAAATGATTCGGCACTCTTTCAAGACCCGAGAGGCCCTCCAGCTAAGACTAGGGGGCAAGAAGGGGAAACGAGCTTTAGTCGGGTGACTAGTAGTGTTGCATCTAAGCTTGGTCTTGACTCGAAAGAGGCTGTTGTGTCGAAACTCGGCCTTGATTCTCAGCAGCCTATACAAGTTGCTATAGCATCAAAGATATCAGATTTGGTTAGTCTTATTGTAGGTTGCATATACTCTCTCATCTTTTAGTATACTGTCGTTTGACCAGTGTAGTCAACCTTGCAGGCATCTAAGGTGGGCAACAAGGTCAAGTCGAAAATACGAGCTGGTGATAATAATGCTTCACACCTTGAGGGTGGAAGTGGGGACAGTCATCAGTCCGATCAGGGTTTCTTCGATTCTGCTTTCTTTGACCGGAGGGAAGATGCAGCAACAAGTGGTGCTAATACACCGAGGGGTGATTTTATTCAATCTCCTTTTGGTGTATTTTTGCGCAGCGATGACAAGGCTTCTTCAAAGCCTTTCAGAGATTCCAGTGATGAAAGTGATGGAAACTCTATTATCCCTAAAACACTGACCTCAAAAGCTGAAGAGTGGATGTCCAAGAAAGGATTATCATGGCCATGGAAAGGTAATGAAAGGGAAGGTTTGGAAGGAAGGCGTGGTCATTCTGTGTGGCCTTGGGTGCAGAACGAACAACAAAAAGAACAAGCTTATCAAAGTAACTCTAATCACAGTGTTAAGTCGGAAAGCCAGGCGTGTGAAAGTATTAAGGCTTCGAGTAATGAGCCTATGGGGTATTGGTCTTCCCCTGTTAATGTGAACAGCACTAGCAGTACTAGCAGCTGCGGAAGTACCAGCAGTAGTGTCATGAACAAGGTCGATATGGATAGTGACTGCTTGGATTATGAAATCTTATGGGAAGATTTGACAATTGGAGAACAAATCGGGCAAGGTGATGTACTCCTTTCCGAGAGATGACAAAACATATCCATCCTTTATTTGCTTTCTTGTCTCTGTTCTGCTAAGATGCTAAGATGCTAAGACAGTTTTCCTTTTTATGCATACAGGTTCATGTGGAACTGTCTATCATGGTCTATGGTTTGGATCTGTACGTTCTTGCTTTTTGTTGATGTTGTAGAATATGCATCATCGATGCTTACAAGCCCCAATGAGAATATCATGAACAAAGAGGCTCTTACTGAGAGTTGCTACTGTCACTGCAGGATGTGGCTGTAAAGGTGTTTTCCAAACAAGAATATTCAGAAGAAATCATAACATCTTTTAGACAAGAGGTATTATGTTTTCTATTATTTCTCTAAGATTGGTAACAGACAGCTGATATTTTTATTTGGGTTTTAGTGACACCTGCCTTCGATCGTTCATATTTCTGTTAGAAAAATTATTCTATAAACATATCACATTTTTCCCATCTGAAATCTTCTTCCAAACTGCATAAGCTATCATTCTAATTTTGTATATATGCTGGGCTTGTTTTATTTTGAAGGTATCATTGATGAAAAGACTTAGGCATCCGAATGTCTTGTTATTTATGGGAGCCGTGACATCTCCTCAACGTCTCTGTATAGTGACAGAGTTCCTTCCACGGTTCGGTCTCACCTCTTTGGCTAATATTACACTTCCTTTTGTGATTTTTGAAGGCCAAAAGTCTGACTCACCCTATCATACAACATATGCAGTGGAAGTCTCTTCCGTTTGCTGCAGAGGAACACGTCAAAACTGGATTGGAGGCGACGTATCCATATGGCCTCAGATATTGTGAGTATTAGTCACACACGTGATTTTCCAGTTGTGGGACTGCATACCCACTGTTTTCTAAGTAAAAGCTATTCTATATTGGTTCTTACTTGCATCTGTCTTGCATATTGTTCTTTGGACTGTTTAATTGAGTTGCTGTATCCTTTCTACAATATGTTTGTTAGAGATAGAATCCCAGAACTAGAAGTAATATCAAAACCACTTTATTATAATAGGATAGAAACAGAACAATAGAGTAACAAGAGTAAAACTCCCCAAAGAGAACTAAGTTCTCTTCCCTCGGCCTAACCCGATCGAAACCTCCAAAGCTCTCAATTGCTTGGATGAGTCTTACAACCTAGACTTCATCTCTATATATAATCAATCCTAAAGCAAAACCCTAAGAGAAAAGGAAATAAGAAAAATAGAAATAATCCTAAATAGCTAAATAGAAATATTCGTAACAATGTTACACATTTTTCTTACATACTTCTTCCCACAGGCTCGCGGCATGAATTATCTTCACCATTGTGCTCCACCGATCATTCACCGAGATCTGAAGTCATCAAATTTACTGGTCGATCGAAACTGGACTGTGAAGGTATTGTTTCATTTTCGAAGTCATAGGACAAATACTATCAGTAGAGCTAAAAACAAGATAATTACTATCCTTAAAAATTACTGTCCACCTTCATCAGATTTCGGTGGTGACATGATTTCAGTGGATGAGTTAGATATGGATGTTTGCAATGAAATTTGATTTATTTCCTTCTGTTTGTTGACGTGGGTTGAATATATTAGTCTAGGCAAAACAAAGTAAAGTTATTAGGTCGAGTAATTCTGTTGTGTTATAACTGAGAAGTTGTATGAGAAAACAATACTTTGGTAGATAGACATTTTCATTCGTAAAACAGCAAAATGAAAAATCAGATAAAATATTCTAAACAGCAAATGAAGCTTTAGATTATGATACGTCGTAGATTTATCAAGAAAAAGAGGCTTGGATCTTAATTGCAGAATTAGAAATTAATATTGACCAAAAAAAGGCTCTGCTTGTGATAGTTGACTTACCGTGTCATCTCTAACAGGTTGCTGACTTTGGTCTGTCGCGTATTAAGCATGAGACGTACCTCACTACAAAGACGGGAAGGGGAACGGTACTTAACATAACTCTTACCGAATTGATTCCTCTATTTTTATGATGTCAATTTTTCCTAGGATGAAATTCCATTGCTTGTTAACTGTGTTGCAGCCTCAATGGATGGCACCAGAAGTTCTTCGAAATGAGGCTGCTGATGAAAAGTATATTCCCATTCGCTGCTTGGCTTAACTTCCTTTCCTAATTTCTGTTATAGCCTTCGTCTCTGAATATGTTCATCCTACTCTATAAATTACAGGTCTGACGTTTACAGCTTTGGAGTAATATTATGGGAGCTGGTGACTGAGAAGATCCCGTGGGAAAATCTAAATGCTATGCAGGTATGATTTCGTATTCAGGTAAAAATGGTCAAGCAGTGTCCCCAAATTTAAATTTGACTAGATAAATCGAAACTTTGGTTAGGTCAATGTTACAAATACTGCAGCTATATGGTCGCTGTTAAAATGCATCTAGTTTCCATCAACCCTATCAATAAGCTGTACTCAGTTAAGAATATCAGGAAAGCAGACTACTCATTTCGGCTATTGTAAATTGTAATATCAATGTAAAAACATTATAGTGAATACTTCTTTCTATGTCTGCAAGTCGAGTAAGTTGATCTTTTTGGTCAAATTGAAAAGGTAAATTTTGTATGACTGCAAGTCCAGCGAGTTGATGATCTTTCTTTTTTGGTCTAATCGAACGGATATATATGTATGAATTAGAGCCCTCTTGTGTCCATCGCAAAACACCCCTTCTGATTAAGAAAGTTTGCAAATTATGTCTCCTCTTAGTTCCTAATATGTACACCCAAAGTAAACCAAATATGAAGAGAAGTCTATTTAGGATACTTGCAGGTGATTGGAGCTGTTGGGTTCATGAACCAGAGGCTGGAAGTCCCGAAAAACGTTGATCCTAAGTGGATATCTTTAATGGAAAGCTGCTGGCATAGGTATGTTTGGTCTCTTTCACAGTCACAGCTATGTATGATTAATGTGTTTTTTGTAGTCGATGAAGTAGCAGCTAATGTGAGTAAAATACTTTTTTTGCAGTGAACCGCAGCACAGACCATCTTTCCAAGAAATTATGGAGAAACTAAGAGAGCTTCAAAGAAAGTACACTATACAGTTCCAGGCGGCTCGTGCTGCATCAATAGACAACTCTGCCCTCAAGGGAAAATAAAAACCATTAAAATGGACAAAGCAGAATCTGATTATGCATATTGCGTTTGACGAAGCTGAGAGCTACAGAAGCAAAGCAGAAATGTGTTTTTTTGTGTTTTGTAGTGAAGCGCAACGAGGACGACGCACCAAAAAGAAAGAGTTTTGGTATATGCCACAATATTCTCTCTCTCATTAAAAGAGCCATTCTTTTGTATGGAATTGATTCTGATAACGTCATGTGCTTGCGAGGCGAGCTAGAGAGGTTTATATATATATATATCAAAAACATTATGCCTGAGACAGACCCAATTTTTTTAAGAATAGTCTGTAAAGGTGAAATTACGAGAGAGAATCAAGATCTGTACCACTGATTTTGAGTAAATATTGTAACTTTTTATTGGATCATGCCTTGTTATTGTTTGTGTGCGTTTGGGAAGTCTCTGTTTGCTTTCTTAAAAACACGTAACTCAATTTACAAGATAAACTAGGATGAAGCAATTACACAATACCCCAAACTCCAAACAGCTTACAAGACATGTATATCTAATGTAATGTCATAAATGGCTTTTGTTCAGGGTGGAGAATGGATTTTGATTTCTTTAATCCGAGGAGGCGTCAACACTCAACACATCTAATGTAACGTCCGGTAAGAAAAAAAAATGATTTAAATAATATTCATATATTTTGTATAGTATGCGACTGTGCGTAGTTGAACATAATATAGCCCCGATTGGTAACTTCTTTTGGCTGTAAAAACTTTGACTTTAAAATTTTAGTGTAGAGAATTTGGTGTAGATACTTTGATTGTAGAAACTTTAACTGTTAAAATCTGATTGTTTACCAACAACTTTTAAAGTTGTAGCTGTTATTTTTATTATAATTATAAGTATTAATAATAAATATAGGTTATGTCATAAATTAATTTATATGACATTTAATGACAAAATAAATTTTATTAATGATAAATTAAAATTTTTTAAAATATAAATCAATCAAATATGAAATTTTGTTTGAAAACTAATTAAAAACAAAAAAATAGTGTCTAGTGGTTTGTAGTTTAGTATTTGATATAAAATTAAAAACAAATATTATATTTGATTATTCTATAAAATATTAAAATTTAAATTAAAAACAAATATTATTCTTTAGTATTTGATTATTCTAGCAAATATCAATAGTATCTTTTAATTGTTTTGGATATTCTAGCAAACCTACTAAAGAATAATTCTATTCTAGCAAATATCAATAACGAATTTCATAAAATCTTTTATAGTATTATTAGTGATGATGATGAAAAAATAAAATTTATTATTGAAATTGATCTTAAAAGAAAGAGAATAAAATGAGAATAATTACTTTATAAAAATAAAATATGTAAAATATTTATATATACTTTTGGAGAGTTTTTAAATATAAAAGGGTGAAGAAAAGAATGTTTTAAAACTGTTTTGTTTTAAAGCATGGAATTGACGCTTTAAAAAAAATGAAAAACAAGGAAGAGAAAAAAAGTGACTTTTAAAACTTTAAAAAATTAAAAATCATTAAAATCTGATTGGTAAAAAAGATTAAGGCTTTAAACATTTTTAAAGTCTTAAAAGTAGAGCTACCAATCGCGTAGTGAGAACGACCAGAAAATATAAAATCATAAATTTATGCGATTTTGTGTCGACGACTTGTCCTTTTATTGAGCTTGGTGGATACTCACTTATTACTTACCCAACATTTGCATGGTAAGTACTAACTACAAAGTAGCTAAAGCTAGCTATATATATTCAAAACTTTGACCTTTACAAATAAAACAAATAATCGTACGTGTGGTAAACGTACGTACACCACTGATATTAGACACGTGAACTAAATAAAAATATGAAGCAAATTGCAGTATTTTGATCTCAATCCACACAAAATAATAAATGATTCCACATGAAAAAGATTCTAGTGATGAAAACGAACATACTTTGTTACTAGAAGACTAAAAAAGTTGGGTCCAATATAAAATTGAGGATCATATTGCTCTCACAAAGAAAGACCTTTGCGGTTGATTCTAACATGAAAAGACAAAATCAAGTTTCTCTATGAATCAGATACCCCTCACACCAGTCACTACTTCGATGATGTAATCCACTACGTACTTCCGAATCCAAAAATATCCAACGATATTTCACTTTCCTTAATGTTTATTTTTATTCGTAACCGACTATAATTATTTTAAAACTCGTTTTTCTGATCATTACTTTTGGTACATTCCTTAATGTTTATTTTGGTTAAACAATCTAGAGTGTCAAGAAAATAGTATATTTATAATCAAATATTAAATGCTTTTATTTTGTAGGAACAAAAAAGAGTATAAAATACATGTACCATTAATGTATTAATACCCAAAACTATGACCCAAAAATTAAATAAATAATAACCAAAAGAATTGGGAGAAACATAAATAAATTAAAACCAACCTTTCAAAGGAAGCTTTAGAGAGATACACAGTCAAACATTTGACTTTTTGGGAGCCTCTTCTCATCTCATTCTCTTCCCTTATATAAACCCTACGCTCCCACACGTCTCTCTATAGCTTCCTTCACAATCTCAAACGCCATTTTTTTCAAAATTTCAAAAAAAAAAAAAAAAAAAAAAAACTCAGAAGAGAAACAGAGAGATGTGTCCTTCCGGTAGAATCGCGATTCCGATAACCACCACCACCACCGCCGCGAAGAATTCAGATTTCCGGCCAGCTTTCGAAATCATAGACGCAGATCGCGACGGTAAAATCAGCAGCGAAGATCTCCGAGCATTCTACGCCGGAATCTCAAGATCTTCCTCCGGTGAGAAGAACCACCATGACGAGACGATGATCGGGACGATGATATCAGTGGCGGACGCGAACAAAGACGGATTCGTGGAGTTCGACGAGTTCGAGAGAGTTTTAGAAGAAGCAACGGCGCCGATGTATAGATCTGATGACGGGTTGATGAAAGATATGTTTACGGTGATGGATAAAGACGGAGATGGGAGGTTGAGTTACGGAGATCTCAAGAGTTATATGGATTCCGCTGGTTTGGCTGTTACAGACGACGATATCAAAGCTATGATTCGATTAGCCGGCGGTGATCTAAACGGCGGCGTTTCGTTCGACGGTTTGCTTAAGATTTTTGGGTGTTAACAAATAATTATAAAAAAATGGTACACCACATGTTTCTTCTTCTTCTTCTTCTTCAGACTTCAGTTTTGTTTGTTTGTTTGTTTGTTTGGAGGTGTATTTGTGTCCACCACCACCAGATTTTGTTTTTGTTTTTATATAATTTCTTATGAAAATGTTTAGAAAATTAATTTGTTGGAACGGTTCGTATTATCGTATATGATTTGACTTCTAATATCATATTATATGGTTTGTATTAACATTTGCTGAAGAATAGTGCTATAAGTCGTCGGCAAAGACTCCAAGTTGAGTGTGTTAAATAAAGGGTTAAAAAATATCTTTGGTTTAGCTAAACAATTTTGGAAGATCCAAAAGAGATATTTTTCGCATGAGAAAACGGTTCCAAATTTGATCTTCATGTTTCTTACCTAGTGCCAAGAAAATGCCATATACTCGAACGTCGAGCCAGTTCTCGCCTCAATGTCTATCATGTTTATCACTCCTCGTATATGAGAATTTATTCTATTTCCTTTTTTTTCTTTCCTTCTTTCTTTATTTGGTGGGATATATGTGGAGCTTCATAAACGCAAAATGAGTTAGATTGCGCTATCTTCGGAAAGGTTGATTTCTATATGTGTCAAATGTTAGTAGGATCGTCATGATTTTAAGATTTATTAAACCCGATTGATTTTTGGCGATAAGGAATTAAAGATTATATGATTCTTCCTCTCCTTTGAAGAAGATTAGATTTTTGTGCTAGTATTCTTTTTCTTTCTCAAATGTCCATAGTCTAGGCAAATTTTAAGAGGCTCATTAATAACCTTCATTTGTGTAGATGTGGTTATAAGGATTCAAGCCTAAGATATAAATCTTTATTTGGAACCCATATGTTGTTACATTGTTTATATGAATTTTGAACACAAACCTATATGTTGGCATGTTGCAACCTTATTCATTCCATTGTCACAGACTTAGGGTATAGGTCAACTGTTTTATGTCAACACTTTTAATCGAGTTTTAGGTTAACATTGTTTATGTGAACTAGGTGTTAGCAAATACTATGTGTGGCTTGTTACATAATCGCTATTATATTTTTTAAAAATAACACAAATTAACAAGTTATTTTTTTTTTGGTGTACGTCAACATTTAAAAACTATGTAGTATCAGTTAAATAGACTAAAGAAATCAATTTTTTTATGATGATATATTTAATGCAATTAAGTCATACTTTAACTTACATGCCTTATATTTTTGTAGTTGTAGTCATATTCCAAAATCATTGTGATACATATTTTTAATAAAATTTCTTTTGTGGTGTTAGTTATGCATTATTTTTATTCATTTATGATGATAGCTTAAATATTGTAAGATGTTCAATTAAGAAAAAATCAAAATAATAAATAGTAGGTTTGCAATGTCTCATGCATATATAGCTAAGTGAGTCTAACAATATATTATTAGACTAATAAATTTTCCATATGTCAAAAAAAACAGCAACTACTTTATTAGGTTATTATCTTGAAGTCTTCACTTGTGTATGGGCTATGATTTATATAAAATGATACAGTTTCATTTTGAAAAAATAATTAACATTTTATGGCGTTATAATACATAAACATAAATACTATTTCTTTTGTTAATAAACATTAAGACCACCAATGGAACTTAAGTTTCTTCTTCTCAATCTATAATATATATACTTCTATTATAACATTATAATTTGACATCTTACTTTAACCTTATTTAGGCTATTGTCTAACATTAGTATGTTAAGTCATCAATTTTCTAAAAAATGATTTTTTTGAAAATTTTTGAGATAAAAATATAAGTTTTAAAATTGTAATAAACGATTATTACAAATTTAATAATTCATCACATATACATGAAATCATGAGGTCAAAATACATTAAAAATTCATTTAAATTTATATTTATATAAAAATACAAAACAAAATAAGAAGTGACTACGACTGAAAGTAACAAACAATAAATTCTATATTTTCTCGTAAAATATGATAAATTAAACTATATATCATATATTATCTTTATATCCTATTTAAATAAACTTAAATCTGTAATAAATGATTATTAAAAATTAATAATTCATCACATATACATGGAATGGAATCATGAGGTCAAAAGAAATTAAAAATTCATTTTAAAAATATATACATATACAAAAAAAAGTAGGAAATGACTATGAATGAAATTAAAAACAATAAATTCTATATTTTCTCGTAAAATATGATAAAATTAAACTATATATCATATATTAACTTCATATCCTATTTAAATAAGTTAAAACTTTTATTAAGTTAAGATATCATTTGGATTTGACAAAACAAAACAAAAAGAAAAATATCATTTTTTGAATAGAGGGAAAATGATATTATAAAATTATGTGAGATTTGAGATACAGCTAAAAAGAATGATATTGTGGAATTATAAAATTATATGAGACTTGAAATATGAAAGTTATAGTGAGATATGTGTCTTTCTTTTAATAGATAATACATAAATCAATGTACCAATTGTAACTATTTGAAGAGTTACCAAAATCCAAAATAAGTGTATATTAATAATTTTTAACTTGTTCTATTATATTAAATTAAATTCATTGAGAGCACTACTATAATTTTATTACGAGAGTTACATACTAAATTTTTTTCCATCAAAGAGCCTACTCGTCGTAAGCCCTTTTAGTTCATCTGCATCAGCTAATATCGAATCTCAATTAAGTAGTGGGCTTTAAATGTATAATACAATGTAGTTTCTAGGAAAATCTGAAAGGTAACAATGTATTATATCAATTTGTAACATATTCCTTCCTACTTTTCTAAATCATGAAATTAAAACCTATTTAATTTAAAAGTGAGTATGGTTATATTGGTGGATCCACAATTTGATTCAAAAGTATAATATGTTACACATTGATCGTTTAAAGGAATATGAGCATCTAATGCTCAAATAAAACTTTAAATTCTTTATCCATAAACTTGATTTTTTTGTTAAAACCAGAATATGTAATTTAAATTAAAATTATAAAAATTATGAAAGAAATATGTATAAATTAAAAAGATGTTAGAAATAAAATAAAATTTGAGAAAAATGTAATATATATATATATATATATATCATAGTTTTAAAAACAAAATATAGAATCAAACTCTTATGATATTTTATATTTGATATTAAACCCATATAAAAACATTTAGGAAAAGTTTTAAAAAATATTTAAGATTTGAGATATAATGGGAGCGGAGGAGAGAATGATTATTTATATGATGGTAATCCAAATTATATAATGGAAATAAATCTTTAAAAATAGAACAATGTAAAATATATATCTAAAATTAAAATTTAGCATTAAACTATTGCAATAATATGTTACTTGTTCAATACATGTGCATATGACAATGTCTATGAAGTATGTTTTTAATCTCATTCCTTGTATATGAGAATTTATTCTATTTCCTTTTTTTGTCTTTTTTTTTTCTTTATTTGGTGGGATATATGAGGAGCTTCATAAACGGAAAATGAGTTTAGATTGCGCTATCTTTTGGGAAAGGTTGATTTCTATATTACTATTCCCTGTCAAATGTTAGTAGCATCATCATGATTTTAAGATTTATTATGCCCCATCAATTTTTGGCGATAAAGAATTAGGTATTATGACTCTTCGTCTCCTTTGAAGATTATATTTTGATATACGCATCTTAGATGGCTCCAAAGTATTTCTAACACATTATACGCATCTTAGAAACAAAGCAAGACGATGTAGATTATGAATGTAGGTTGTTTAAATATCTACTTTGATCTTGTGTTGTATATTGGTTCACCATGCGTTGTATATTGTGGTTCACTATATAATTTTGTTTTTGTTTTTTTTCACTCTCTACGTACATTGTTTAAATGTATATTTTAATTTTGTTTTCGAACTTTGTTCATCCTGGTATAGTACTCATGCTATATAGGTCAACATGGTAACAAAAACAAATAAAAAGTGATTCTAGAACTGTTTAGAGCATCTCCAAGGGTTACTTCATACTTAGAGTTTTCAAACATCAAATATAAAGTATGAGGGATTTTTTTCTCCAACAGTATACTTCAAATATGAAGTTTTTAAAATATGTATTTTTCATTGTAGTCTATTGTTCATAATTATTATTAAATCATAACACGTTTATAAATAACTCTAAAACAGATATTAAAATGTTAATCACAATATTAACTCATAAAACATTACTATCCAACATAATTTGAAAGATTATTTATGAAATATTGGAGTATCTCTTGGACAACATAAAACTTTAAAATTTGTGGAGGAGGTAAAGTATTTCTTGGAGATGGTCGTAGACTCGTAGTGCATGAAAGTGTGATCAGGCCTTTTGCTCCCAATTAGGCCGAGGCCTCTAATCCTGTAGGCCCATTATAATTTTATACTAAACTGAAAAAGAAAAAGGGACGAATAAATGTTTTTTCTTTTGTTGCCTTTGCCAGAAAGATATCCTCTGCACTCTCCATCTTCATCATTCGCTTCAATTGATAGGTAGGTATCGTCTCCCTCCACCGCCTTCTTTTGCCGGTGGATTCCATGGATCATGTTTCAATTTCCAATAATCTTCTTTATACCTGTATTTGCTTTCTCTTACATATATATATTTTTTTCTAGGGTTTATGTTCTTATCCGATGGCTTCAAGTTCAACGCAAACTCTCCCTTCGGGTATATCTCGATCTTTAAGTCATATCCGATAACTGATTTTTTTTTTTTTTTTATTCTCAAATTTGAGTGAATTTTTTTTTTTTTTTTTTTTTATGCCTGTCTTTTCGATGTAACTCCCCTTTTTCTATTCTTTGTTTAGATTATTATATTGGTCAAATACAAAATAGGGTTTAATTAAATTGGTATTTACTATTTAGAAAGCAATCATGAAGGAGAAAATAGATAGAGATCCTGGATTTATCCAGTTAACTGAGGAGCTTGGGAGAAATTTTCCAACTGCATGGATGCAAGGAGGTAACCCTTCTGAGTTTGATCAACAACAGTTTACCAACACAATGCGTCAAGCTTTGAGTAACCCTTCGTAACCACTTGGTTCAATTGGTTCAGGTAAATAGAAGCTCCGCTTTATTAAGTCTTTTAACTGTTTTTTATCCGTTGTGTGTGGTCGGATCCTGACATTTTCTTTGTCTCAGATTCCAGAAAGGTCTCTGTCTTTGGAGACTCTCTGGAACACTGAAGCATCAGACAAGTGTATGGCACGAATGAAAAAAGATCGAACCTATACTCTCTGAAATAGAGGCTACTGGCCCTGCTGCTATGCTCAAGTACTTTTGTTTTGTTTTATATCATTAGTTTTTATAGAAACTACTATTACGTTTGTATTCTGTGTATAGCTAAAAGAATCTGTTTCCGGGGTGTTAGGTTCTGGAATGATGAAGATGTGTTGAAAAAGCTGGGTGCAGCAATGGATACTTCGACTCTTAGTGATGTCGAGGTAAACTGCTTCCTACTTTGTCTGAAATTTTTATCCTTATATTGGGGATTACTACCCGAGGGTAGCTCGTAAACTCATTGTGCATTGACTTATTTTAACCAATCAGGGTCTGAAAACGTCGTTGGCATCTGGTGGTAACAAAGATGACGAACTCTCCGAGGGAAGGAAAGCACTGGAGATTGTATGTGGATATGCCAAGGTATGTCGTTCTCTTTGGAGCATTATAATTTCCCCACTGCATCGTCTATGTGATTTTAGTGGGAAGCTCTTTTATGGTTTTTGTAAACGAGCAATCTATATGCCCTTACCATGTGGGTTTATAGAATGCTGACCACGGGTTTGGACCACCTAACTTACCCTGGTTGAGTTTGTTCCTAGATGAAAATGTTTTAAAGTTCTTCTGGATGCTAGAGCAAAAAGGTCAAGTCGGTTGACAAAAAGAAGAACGAAAAAGGAGTCACCATTGCATTGTGCTGCGAATCCTGCGAGGAAGGAATGTGTAAGCCTTGATGATTCAGTGTAAGTTTGCAACAAAACAAAACTCTGTTTCAAACAAACTTGTACATGACTCAGTTATCTCATGTATATCATCAGCTTGTCTTTGTAGCACTGCAAAACATGGACAGACTATAATGGTTCCGAAATTAGTAAATATTATTGTGGGTATCATTTTAGCATTTTAGTAAGCCTTTCGAGTACGGCTACTAATAATTCTATAATCCTTAGACAAAATTTGAATATTTGTTTACTCTATTCCAAATCTGATGATTAAAACAAAAAAAAAATGACAATGCCAATCGCTGAATATTTACCATTTTGTTACTCAATCAAAAGATTATGAAAATGGTATGAAGTATGAACTATGAAGTTTAGATGAAGTGATGCTATCATATCTTTATCACCTTCATGAAGATATTGCAATCATACGTGGACAGTGGACAGATTCAATTCAGACGTGAAGCTTTTAGATCTGGGAATAAATACATATTTAAGATTAGCTATCTGTTTGAGTCAAGTGGCCTTAACTTTTTATTATTTATAGGATTTTTTTGGGTGGTAAACTTTCATTTCGTTTCTTTGTTTTAAATTTTCACACCACTATAAATAAATAGTAGGGATATTAATATGGTAAATTTTCAAAAAGAAGAACAGTAATTTTCAAATCTATATAATAATAACAATCTGAAAAAATGCAACCAACAGTTGTGTTTTTTCAGTAGTACATTTTGGAAAATGCGACCAACAGTTGTGTTTTTTCAATCGTACTTTTTGGATATTTTTTAAAAATCGTGATGGATCATTAAAACGGTTATTTATGAAAATGTACAACTGTTCTATGTAAAGTTGTGTTGATTGGAACATTCGTATCTTTTGAAATCTATATACATATTTGTCTATTTGAACTGTTTTCATTTTTTTGACCATGACACAAGATCAACTAAAATTTCAATCTCAATGATTTTTACAATCTAAATTATTTTCTAACATTCATTCATTTAAAAGTCAAGAAATTCCTCAATATATAATAGCAATCCAAACAAATGCCACCAAAAGTTGTGTTTTTTCAATCATATCTTTTGTGTAATTTTCTAAAAAAATCTGTAGAAAATTTAAATTGTATGTTTTACAAAAAGTTGCGATTGTTCATTGTAACAATTTTTTTTTGTAAAGTTGCAATTGTTCATTGTAGAGTTGTGTCTATTCGAATATTCGTATCTTTTGAAATCTATATATATTTGTCTATCTGAACTGTTTTCATTTTTTTGCCACGACACAAAATAATATAAATTTTTAATCTCAACGGTTTTTACAGTTCTCTAAATTATTCTCTAGCATTAATTCTTTTAAAAGTAAATAAATTTCTCCAGTTCTTGATTTAACAAAAGATTTTTGGAATGATGAATCTAATTTACAATATTTAGTTGATTTTATACATAAAATTTTAATGAAAATACCTAGAGTTTTTTTTCGAAGAGTTAGATGGATTATATAGTGAACTTTTGGATTTGACTTTTGAATATGGTAATAAAGATGTCTTCTATTTAAAAACAGTTTATATTAGTTTGTAGGTATAATCAAGTGCAAATACAACAACTGCAACTTTTAGTAGTACATTTTTGTAAACAAAATGTTTTTATTTGTTTTCTTTTAAATTCAAACGATTGTATTTGTTCGTTTTAGAGTTGTGTCTTTTCACTATTTTTTATTTATATATTTTTCACAACTTTTCGTTCTAATAGGTGTGTCTATTTAAATAGTCATGCCTTTAGAACTTTCTTTATATTTGTCTCTTCATCATTAACTAACAAGTTCGTTGGAACAAAATTTCTATTTTATGTTAAATCTAAATAATTGAATATTATTATCTAATATTCAACGTTATTCTATAATCTAACTAAAATTTTTGAAATGATTATATCAATAGAGAAATTTAATACAACTTAATATAGAATTTACAGTTGCGTCTACTTATCGTAACTTTTCGATAAAAAATATTTTAATATTTAAAAATAATAATAACAAACTGAATAAATAGAACAACAGTTGCGACTTTTTGTAGTATTTTTTGTAAACAATGGTTTTACTATTATTTTTTTAAAACTCAGACAGTTGTATTTGTTCATTGTAGAGTTGTGTCTATATTGTATTCATATTTTTTCATCACAACTTTTCGTTCTAATAGGTGTGTCTATTTAAATAGTCATATCTTTTGAACTCTCTATATATTTGTCTCTTCATTAAAAACTAACAAATCATCGTTCGTTGAAACAAATTTTTCGTTTTTTGTTGAATCTTGAATATTAATATATAATATTCACTGTTATTCTATAATCTAACTAAAATTTTATAAATGATTATAGTAATATAGAAATTTAATAAAACTTAATATACAATTTACAGTTGCGTCTATTTATCATAATTTTTTGTTAAAAACTATTTTAATATTTTAAATTTATTTTATATTGTTTTAAGAGTTGTGTATTTTAATTTTAAGTTTTTTGTTGATACCGTCTCACTCATTATTAAATATATATTTAATATAAAATACATTTACTCATTACAACCATTAGTTCAATATTCTCAATTAGGATCATTTTGTCATAATAATTTTTTTAATTTTACACTTTACCATAATTTTTCATAAAAATATCTTAGATTTATAAAACTTTAAACAATGTGTTTTGCAAAGTTGCGTATATTCTATATAATATTTTTTGTTATAAGTTTTCATTTTGATGGTTGTGTTTTAATAACAGTTTATGTTTAATTTTTATGTATTCAAACTATTCTATTACATTCAAAAAATTTCATAATGTATAATTTTAAATTTTAATTTTAATGTATTTCTTCTAAAGTACTTCCCCCACGATATCGCGGGGGGGGGGGGCATACCTGGGCGTTCGGGTATTCGGTTCGGTTCTGGATATATCCATTCGGTTTCGGATATTTCGGATATAGGAGTTTAGGATCCATTCGGTTAATTTACTATTTCGGTTCGGGTTCAGTTCGGTATCGGTTATTTTCGGTTCGGTTCCGGGTACCCAAAACAGTGTAATCTATTTAAAAAAAATATTATTTAAATAAAAGTTTGATTATAATTTAACAAATATATCCAAAAACTTCTAGATATTTGGTTTATTTAAAATATTTTGGTGTTTTGGTCTAAATATATATGATATTGGTTTGGTTTTTAGTATAATTTTTATTACCTTATGTAAATTAACACGAATTCTATTACCAAAAGTTTGACGTGGTGTAGTGGCCACTTCGCATACTCAAGTTTGCTGAGGTTAGAGGTTCGATCCTTGCCTAAATCATAATTTTAATACAAGTTCGGTTTGATTCGGATAACCGAATGGATATCGGTTTGGTTCGGTTAACAACCGATATCCATGGATAATTGAAACACTATCCAATCGGTTATTGTCCACTAACCATAATCGAACCGGAACCGAAATTCGGTTCGGTCCATTCGGTTCGGTTTATTTGCCCAGGATTAGGGGGAGGAGTGTTTGAGTCCTAGTTACTGTAGTAAAAGAATAAATAAATAAACACGTATATCGAAATTAGCTTGCTGTTGGAGTTAAGTGTCCTTAACTTGAAATTTTCATATTTTTCATCTTTTTTTTCTTTTTCATGTCTTTGTTAACTCGAATGTTACTAAACAAAGTATTCATTTTCGAAATTATCTATCTACAAATTAGTAATGTAAAAAATTTAGGGTGACTTTAACTTTAATGAGATTTAAGTTACGTGTGGAGGACAAAAGAAAAAAATTACGTGTTGACAATTGATATTGCTGGTTTACATATTTCATAATTGTAAAGGGGATGATGAATTGATGATCTAATTGGCCAAAAAATCGTTTTCTCTTCCTTTGACAAATATTTTGTCGTCAAGCCTCTTGTCATGTAATCTGATATATTATATTCTTTCTTCTCGTCAAAACATTTTATTATTATTATTGTTTGGACAATGCAATTAATTGTCTATATATTCTCTTTATATTCTAACTCAAAGAGACCCAAGAAAACTCGTCACAAAAACAACAAAGAGACCAAGAAAACAAATACATCGCATTTTGTTCAACTGCATCTTTCTTGCTCAGAAGAATGGCTGACGAAGAACCAATCACCAACGTAATCTTCACAGTTTTTCTTCTTTTTCTATCATTTTTAATGATCTATGGAAACCAAGCTCGACTGGTCCATCCAATGTTAATGATTTGACTTATTTTTACAAATGTTGCAGCCTGGTTCTGGTTCTGGATCCACAACCGCTTCTGGTACAGGTTCTGGCTCAGATGATTCTACCGACTCCATTGACTTAGAATGCACAGCATCTTGTGTAGCGATTCAGTGGAAGGTCCAAGAGGCTTTCCTTGAAGGAAAAAGAGTCGCGGCAACTGCAAATGCAAACCCTAACCCAAACACAACAGTCCACAACAATCCGCCGGGGATCCTACTGGACAACTTTAACGAGGGATGGAATCGAGGTGTCGACAATGCAGGTCTAGTCCATACCATTGATTTCCCTCAGGTTCTGACTGCCTTTTGGTCTGCCGCCTACAAGGCTGGGCTTATCTTAGAGTCATTGTACGATGACACGCCCAAAGCTTTGCCGACATCGGACTACCAAGAACTTGTCTCTGCATGGGAATTAGCTGGTTACTACGCGGGGACGTCAGTATATATTGTCTGGGTTTCCATTTAAACAAATATGTTATTTCATACATATGTCCTTAATCCGTTTTTTTTTTCTATTTTTTTTTGTAGTCACATGATGGAGCAATATATACCATTACGAGAAGCACTTGCACATCGCCACTTTCATGGATTTCTTCACTAATCGAAAATTCTGAACACACGCTTCGGGGAAAGGCTTCTGCCTTTGAAAAGATTCTGATTGCTACTACCTAGTATATGAAAAAAAATAAAAATAAGGTTCTTAGATATGCATGGTTTTTAGGTGTTCTAATAGTATGAGTTCACCCTTAATTATTAAGTTGATCCTTTGTAATAAGTTAGTTTGGAAACATCACAATGTTCCACTTTAAGACTCTTTAATAGTAATTAATCATATATATATCTGCCATGTTCGCCAATCATCTAATTAGGCCACTGCTGATAAGAGAACATCAAAGAGACGCATATGACTAACTTGTTAACTGACAAAAATAAGAATGAGAAATTTGTAGCTACCAAATATGATATTGTCAGCTTTGGGCCCAGGTGGCAAAGCCCGCACGGATTTTTTATTGGGTTCCTTCCCAAAAAGTCTCATACTAATTGGAATTGGTCTTAACTTATATATTAGAAACTTATTTTCTAATATTCAGATGTGGAACATATTTTTTGTATCCCAACATCTGGTTAACTTAAACGGGGCACTCTCAAAGTTTTCACCGCCAAGGGAAATTGAAAACATAGATCAAACCGAAATCAAATATGACCCTCTAAGCTGTATACAAGAGAAGTTTTCCATTATAATTGAATGCTATTCATTAAACTTTTACATATGGTACATGACGTTTAAATTCGTAGATCTCACTGTTACAACGCACTTAGATGCCTATAAGTATTAATACACATTACACAACTTACTGAGAGAAGGGTTCATTAAGACATGTACCTGCATTGCAGAACAAAGTATTAATTACCAAAGGATATATCGGCCATACTCTCAACAAAATTCATCTGCCAAAGTAAGCTAATTTGCAAGGTTAGGTACACAACATGCATGCATACATGGCATCCAGCACAGGAAGCTAATATCGGAAAAACTAGTTGGCAGGAACTTCTATTGGTAGATAATGATGATTATCCATCACTATCATCTTTGACTGTTTACTTCACCTTTAAGTATTTTATTTTTACCTTCATCTTCTCTTTATCCCTCAAGTAATTCACTTCTTAACCACTATGAATAGAAGGATCGATGTACTAGTGGAGAAAGTAATATATTCACTTGTTATATCCATAGAAATAGACACGTATAGATTTATATTTTGGTTAATTGATTTTTTACATTGTCGATTTTTCTATTGATTTATTTGTTACAAATCGCGGTAACTATTTTTGTTTATAATATTAAATTTAATATTTATTTAAAAAAATAAATTCAAATTGTATTCGTAATTCTTTTAAAAATAAATATATTTATAGTGTATTTAAATAACATATAAATTATATATATTAATTTAATTTATTATTATCATAACTGTGAGTTTTAAGTTCATCATTATCTAACATTTGGACCAAATAAATAATATTTATAAAAACTAGTTAATCAAATTACTTTTTTTTTCTTGAATTTTTATTCAAGACTAAAATGTCATTTCCAGAAAAACATAAGGTGTACCACAAGTTCTTTAAAGTTATACTGTATTTTTCAAATTTCTAATATTTTTTTCGAAATATTTTTAGTTTGAATACTCCATCTGTTTCACAAAAAAAGTCATTATACATAAACTCATGTGTTTTTTAGTTTTTACACCAAGTTTCCTAATTTACCCTATGTTTTTACACTCTTTGCCAAAGTTTTTTTTTTTTTTTTTGGCAAGTTAAATTTGTTAAAATGTAATTTAAAACTAATTTGGTGGTAAAACCCAAATCATACAAATTATTTGAAATCTATATTATCATTTAAAGAATTTGAGAATATACCTTGTATTTTCAATTTTTTTTTTGACATTTTTGCCTTAATTAATTACTAACAATTCAGAAAATAACAAAAATACTAGACTATGACTCGTGGTATAGCACGAGTTGAAATTCCTTTTATTTATATTATAATTTTTATAAAAAATATAATTTATGTGATTTTTTAAAAAGTTGTTGTGAATAAAACATTATGCAATTAATCATATGCTAAATATGAGGACTTAATATTTTTTTTGAGATTTTTTATGATTGTTCCGCGGATTAGCCTAACTTTTTTGAAATTTATCAAATCAATCATAATAAACATTATTCCAGTTATTTGATATATAGTTGCTAGTATAATCGAAAATCACTCTTAATCCGCGGAAGAATGATTAATTTTTGAGATTTTGTTGCTTATATATGGTTAATTAAATATTATGTGGAGATTTTATTTTATTTTTTTGGAATATTTTTATAAGAGTATCTGAAATCGAGATTTAACTAATGGTTACAACCCATATAACATAACCTATCAAATAATCAAATAGTTAATCTTATAATCCATATTATATAGTCTAAAAAAAATTGTGCACTTCCATTTTATTATATAGGAGATTGAAGGACACCACTCAACTTTTATTGAATTATTAAAAGTTCATCATATATTAGTTTTGTTAACAAGACAATGCAGATTCAGTCGGATGGTGCAACATCGATTATATATACCACTTAAATCCTACTCAACTTACAATATGAGATATTAAATCCTACTCAACTTACAATATGAGATATTGTATCCGTAATACGCCCCCCTCCCCTATCTTATATATACCACTTAACAATTCATAAGAATAAGAAACATGACATAGAACATAGTATTGGTTAAAAGAAAAGAATATAGTAGATGTTAGCAATATGCATATACAAACTTAAATACTAAGACACATACATTTTTTTTTTTTTTTTTGCAGAAACAAAGAGATACAAAAATAGTGTCGAGTATTGTATATGATATGTGAATGTTAAGTCGAGTACTCTATTTATAGGCTGGAAAGAGTCAGGCTAAACATTTTTTACTTTTACATTTAAAACAACAAAAATTTATATAAAATCTTTTAAAATTTTATTTATTTTTCAGTTAATGCATATACAATATGTTTGAATATATATGGATGATTCGATTAGGATAATGAATTAATTGTCTAGATTTTGCAATTCCTATTAAACCGATAGAGTAAATATATAAGGTTAGTTTCCAAAATAATCCCTAAATTTTAGATATTTGGTAAACTAATTACTGATTTATTTCAAGATTTCTTAAAATAGATCATCTGATTAAATTAAAGTCAAGTTATTTTCATATATACTATTTGAATTTAATTAGATACAGTTGTTATGGAATCTTAAATTTTTAGTTTTATTAATTGCGAAAATTTCTTATTATTTTATAATTTTTTAATTACTATATAAATTTCAAGGAATTGTTAATATAAATAATTTCGTTTTTATTATAATATTTAAATTTTTCATTTTCTAATCTTATTGGCTGTATTTTTTTTTAATATAGTGACGGTATGTCAAATATTTGAATTTATTATTTGTAATTAATATAGTTTCATCAAATATAGGAATATATCATTTATAGTTAATATAGTTTCCTAAAATACTGGAATATTTTGAATTATAAAAAAAAAGTTAATCATTTAGTTATTTAATAATTGTTACATTGTTTTAGAGAAGTATTTTTTTTAGTTATGTAAGTAAGTTGGTCTGTTTGGCAACTTGATATATGTTATGTTTTTTTTTTTTTTTTTATTTCTAAGTGTGCTCCCCAATTAATAGTATAGATTAAATTTCCCTTAATCACACTTTATATTTTACCCACGCATTAACACTATAGTAGTATTTACTGTTTATAGTTATGTACTGGAAGAAATTACTCGTCTCGGCCACCAAACATTCCCATCAGGTCTTTACCCGAACCCATCTGCTTCATGAGACTCTGCAAACCACCCATGCCACCAATCTGTTTTAGCATTTGAGCTGGTAGGACCTTACTCAAATGTTGCGAGTTTTTGTTTCTCGAGAGTGAGCTCATATTTCCTTTCTCTAGCATCTTAAGCCCTTTCACCTTCCCCACATTGTTGCTAGCCTCTTGTACTCTTCCAACATGTCCATCACTTCTGTTGCAATCCTCCCTGACCCTCTTGCTATCCGCATTATCCTTGACCCGTTAAACACCTTCGGATTTGAGCTGTCCAGTTCTGCACAACCACCCATCACTTATTCTCAAAACTACCATTACTTTTACAAAGAACAAATTTTCCAAATAAAAATATTGTTGTTACCTTCATTTGTCATAGAATCCATCATTGTCATGTATCGCTTTATCTTCGCCTGGCTTTCTTTCTCATGTCCCTCTGGCATCATTTCAGCACAAATTCCAGGTAGCATGGAGAAAACCTACACACACCAACACCGTATTCTTTCTTATCAGCATCATGGTGTGCTCTTCATCCCTAATAGTATTTGACAAGAGATTCTGACCTCCTTAAGTGGGCCCATGTTCAGTATGTTCTGGAACTGATCGTACATAATTCTCAATGTAAAGTTACCATGAGAGAGCTTTTCCAGAAGTTCAGGCTGTTGATCTTTAGGTACCACCTCTTGTAGTTTATTCACGAATCCAGACCAATCACCATTTCCTGTTGCACATATACATTATCAAAATTCTGAGTCAACAACAAACCATGGTGAGCCTTTGATTACTCCTCACAGTTAGTCAATGGCAAGATATTTACCTAAGAGACGGCTGACAAATGGTTTAGCGTCAAAAACTTCAAAGTCATCCATATGCTCTCCTGTTCCAATGAATATGACAGGACTTTTTGTAGCTGCAACACTAACAAGATGAAAAAAATGATCACATTCACTTGCCCAATTGGAAAAGCGAGCAAGATTTCCATATCAACATTTCGAGTACATGACCACTCAGCAACTACAAGATACTTACGCGCTAAGAGCACCACCACCCTTGGCATGGCCGTCCATCTTAGTAATAATTACAGCTCCCACAGCAACACTTTGTTTAAATGCTTGAGCTTGTTCAAACGCAGCTTGACCAATACTGCTATCCATAGCAAATATAACAAGATCTGGTTTCTGTAAAGTGAAAAGGCCACGATCATCGCCTCCAACATAATAAACAAGGAACAAAACAGTGAAACAGAAGACTTTAAAAGAAAAGAGAGCAAACCGTTGCTTCAGCAACTTGACGCATTTCTTCAAAGAGAGAAGCTTCTTGTTTATGGCGACCACTGGTGTCAACAAGAATAAGATCACAATTCTCTTTCTTGAACCTATCAACTCCCTCAACAGCAATCTTCACAGGATCGGATTCCGTGTAGCTGCGAAGAATCATAAGCACATTCTGCTATCAAAGTATGCATTAGCAAATGGTTTTACACAGACACTTGTGTATGGGAGCTAATATCCTTTGGAAATGCAAACACTAAAAAGTCTTACGACCACACAAGAAGAAAGCTGATACTAGAGAAACCTTAACACAAAGAAGGGGATAGACAAGACAAGAACAAGTTCACATAACACAAGAATGGTGTTGATTTGAGTTGAGTACCTTCCATAGAAGGGGATCTTGGCCTTGGTGGCATTCTGTTTCAGCTGATCGAAAGCACCCGCCCTGAAAGTATCCGCACACACTAGAGCTGGTTTGTACCCTTTCCTCTGATGATAATAAGCATACTTGGTACAAGTTGTTGTTTTTCCAGCACCTACCCATAGTAATAATAAATAAATAAAAATTACGACGGATCTAACTATGAATATACAAAACTACACATTTAGAAACACCAACAAACCAACCATGGAAAAAGTAAACATAGCAGCATTTTACAGAGAGACCACCTCACCTTGTAATCCGACGAACATTACTACGCTAGGTTTGGCCTTTTTGGGAGCAAAGGAAGACTTTCCTGGATCCAGCATCTTGCAGAGTTCACAGAAGATAGCCTGAAAGGGGAAATCATGAGCAATTTCCATCGAAATAAGGAAATAGAGTTGCATGCAGTGAAAGTAAAAGTACAACCTGCTCAATGATACGCCGCTTGTTGTGGCCGGCTGCTAGATCCTCAAGATTGACGATTTTCTTAATATTGGTCTGCATCTCCTTCACAAGGTGGAAAGAAACATCGGACTGGAGCAGAGCGCGAGTGATCTCGTTCAAGCAATCATTCAGAGCCTTTTCATCGATTATTGTCGCATTTTTCATCTGCTGTATGGCGCCCGTAATCCGACCGCCCAGCTCCGCCAACACCATTATTCGATTATTGTTGATCAGAGATTTTTTTTTTTTTTTTTGGTTGTTGTTGTTGTCGGATATTGGAAAGATCGAACGAGACGGAAGAAGTTTGAGTATCTTACTTAAATTTCTTAATCCTAAATGTAAACCCCCTTACTAAACAGATTAGGATCAAAACGGTGGGCCTAAAGATGGCTCGCATGCCTTAGTTATATGGTTATTTAATTGTGTGTTTCCATATATTTTATTGTCACTCAATTTATTGGTTTTTGAATTATATTAAATGTTAGTGTTATTAGCAGCTATTAATACTGTTTAAATGGAGAATTTCAAAAATCAACATTTTCCTATGCCACTTTTTCAAATATCTCATTTTTAAAAACTTCATCTAACATACTTTTAGACTTTTTGAGATTTATTCAAATAAGTGTGTTACCTTTCAAAAAAAACTAGGATGGACTTTCCGTTTTCCGGTTTAGTTTTGGTTCGGTTTTTTTGGTTTTATAAAATATAAACTATACTAGAATCGGACCCGCGCTACAGCACAGGGGATTGTTTATTAGTATATATATGATATTAATAGATTGAAATATCCTATATTTTCATTTTTAGTTTTTTTATAGTCAATTACATTAAATCATATATTTTTGTAATGAGTTTGATAAAAGAATTGTAGGGAAAAAAAAAGAGAATAAATGGTAATAAGATGAGTTTTGATAAAATAAATATTAAAAAGTTTAGAAAAGTACTAACAACACAAAAAATATATAATTCAATTTGATCATTTTAGTAGTAGAAAATAGGAATCTACATAAAATATTATAAAATATTCAGTTTGTAAAAGTTACACTAATATGTATAATGTGATGAACTATAAGAACAATTTATCATTTACCTAAAAATGTTAGACTAATTTTTAATTTACTCAAATTTAGCAAAACAATTTATCATTTACTCAAATTTATCTACTTGTCTAATATGTTATTTGTACAATACATGTGCATATCCAAATCCAATGCTGTTTTTTTTAATTATAGAGAATATGTAGTAGATAGCACAAATTTGGGAGTTAATAAAGAAACTACCACAATTATACAGTGCCTGTCGATAATCAATGGTAAAATTATATCGTCATCCTTCTATAGGTGCCCATTGCATAGAGGACACGAAGTATATATTACAATCATTTATTTCCCGAATTGGTATTTTTTGTTAAAATCCAATTAATGGGCTTATCTTCGTAAATATACGCAACCTTTTACAGCCACATATTCCTTCTTATTTACTGTGCCGCCTTTACGATTTGTGGAGAGAAGCGGTAAAAGTATTAATTTCAGATGAGAAACCAGAACGACTGTTCAAACGACACCACAGAGAAGCTCTATTCCGTCTAAAAAGCTACCTCCGCCGCACTCCTCTAAAGAATCATAATCTCAAAAACGGTAAACGCTTGTAAGCTTCCCCAATATATCCAATTGTATATGTAATTCTCCAGTTTTGCTTATATGGTTGTTTGCTTTTTTTAATCAGGGTTTCATATTCATCTAAATAATGTCAAATCTGGAGTTCCCAAAACGCATATTCGAAGTAGGATCTGAACCTAATGGTGAACGTCTTCACTCTTACACGGATTTAGCTTACCTTGACGTCCTATCTTCGTCGTTGTACCCTGAAGATTTGCACTACCTCAGATCTTCTCAGCTTGGCCACCTTCCAGACTTTGGTAGCGGTTCGGCTTTCTCCGGCAAGCTTGTCCATTTCTTGATGACGAGGCAGTTGATGGTAAAAAAAATGAAGAATTTTGGTTTGTTTTCGCTGGATCACCTATCAGGTTCTCTCTATACGAGTTTCAAAAAGTCACTGGTTGAACATGCGAACAACCACCGAAGGAAAAAGTTAGGAGAAAGAAAGCGAAAGGTGGGTCCAGGTAGATATTGGTACAAGTTGTTCGACAGGCCAGAGGTATCTGTTGAGTGGGTGGTTAACAGATTGAAGAAGCGTCTGGTAGAGGACCATGATACATGAATACGGTTCGCGCTGCTTGTCCTAATTGACGGCGTCTTGTGTCCAACATCTGGCAAACCAAAAATATCCCCGGCTCATGTGGACATGATGGATAATATAGATAATTTTGTGGACCACCCATGGGGGACCATCTCTTTCCAAATGACCTTGAGGAGCATCAAAGCAAGGGGTCCTGAAAAGTTGAAAAAGAAATCAGTTACATTGCAGGGATTCCCACATGCCCTACAGCTTGTTCTGCTTCAAGCTGTACCAGCTATCGTTGAAATGCAATTTCCACAAATTACTGAAGAAGCAGATTCCGACTTTGAGGATGTGGAGACAGAACCAGAGCATCTATGGAACCTGAAATTAGACAATGTCTGGAAGATAGACGCTAAAGCAAATGTAAGTCAATACCACAGATTTAATTCCTTTCACAAATGATACGGATGCACCGCCTAGATTTAAAGTCATCATTCAGAGTATTATGTATTGGAAGTTTTTTATGTTTTAGGATATTGCTATACATGTCTACACTTTATTTTCTTTTAGTCGTATTGTATCAGGTACTGCCGCATAGAGATTAAATGCAACAGTGCATAATCTACTCGCAGATACGCATGTACTGATCACCCATTAGTAGCTTATTTGAAATAGCTTTAGGTTGTTTTTCTTTTAAGCGCCTAAATTTTTTTGTATATGGTGCTATTTAAGAAGAATGCATGCTCTTTTATAAAGACCGTGTGATAAACTAAAAAACTAACATAAGTGTATCAAATAACTGTACTAGTTCCTATCGTGTCTGTGTAGGTTAATGTGTTGCACACGCTGGTTGGAAGTGATACTGATGAGCATTCAAGTAATATTTCTTGGATTGAAGATGAGGAGGATGCGGGAGTTTCCAACATCATCCAATGTATAACGCAAGGGCACAAATTCAACGCATCTATGTTCGGTGGTGGACTTGTACCTGCAGATGTTCCCGAGGATAAAAATGATAACAGCGATGTCAGAAGCACCCATACTGCCGGCGCTGAGAACCATGCCGCTCCTGAAAACAAGATAGGCGGCCTGAAGAGAAGTAAAAAGTCAGTAGATAATGGGGTTCTAATCAAAGCAGGGGTGAAAGAGTATGTTGATCTTCGAGCACAGCTATTGGAGAAGCGTCTTTTGAAGGCAATTACAAAAGCGGAGGCACGGTTGCAAGCAACGATGGTCGCAGCCACTCGTCGAGCCACTCCTGGTCCTGAAATGGCGACGGCTGGGGGTATGGACGCGAATACAGTGTGTACGAAAAAACAAACCGGATACGTAGGAGACGACAGCGTAGACGGTCAGGGCTTTGTTGTAAATCAGCCTTCCACTGGGTTCTGTGATAATATCATTGGGTCAAACAAGGATGAAGTTCACACTAGTGGTGGACTAAAACTGGAGGATTCCTTACAGCGCTACTGGCATAGTAGCTTGGTATGTTATACGGTTACTTATAATTGCTGCGACGTACTCAATTTGTGTTTCTTACAAGCTTCAACTCTAACTTGAAAATGGTTGTGCAGAAACGTTTTGTGTCTGTTGCAAATCTTAGAAAACGTGCTGCAATGACGGAGTCGGTTCCGACTACAGGTAACAGGAATGAAAGGATGTGTAACTCTGCCGACTCTTGTCTACCAGGGGGTAATAATCGAGGTGTGGTTTCACCTCTCGCACAGGTAATTCGTAACCCATGTCATATTCGAAATTGTCATGCCACTAGTTATGTTACTAGGCAATTAATCATTGTTCATAATTGTAAAAACCATGCATTACATAGACCCAGACATCTCGTTTCACGACAAAGACATCTTCTCCTCTCATACAACGTGGCTGTCCAGTTGATAAGTCGCAGACGAACCAAGCTGAACCCACAGGCATATTAAATGGGCTAAAGTCTGAGAATCCATCGTCTTCGGAGGTGGGGAAGCAATCAGAAGGCGACGTTAAAGGCCGATGAGAACCTGAGACTACCATAGGCTGCGATAAGGTTTGGATCCTATATATGAAATGAAAGTCCTCTACCCCATTCAGTATTGTTATTTTCGCGTGTAGAAGTTAATTTTGCAAACCCCCAGAGTGATGTATGTGATGTATATAGAATATGTTTCACTAGTTGTGCCCGTCTCTACAGGATGCATTTGTCATGCCTTTGGTGTCCGATCCACAAGCCTCGGATAATACTTTTGGATATGATATAGAGCAATTAAAGAAATTATGCCGCATAACAGCTATCAAGGGGTACCATATTTATCACCTTTACTCAAAATCACATTCGACACCATGGTATATGGGATAGTAAACAGTGTTGTTATGGCAGGGACATTGACTTTGGGGCTGGTCGGCAACTATCTAGCAGGGAAGTGTTGGATTTTTTGGAGTTAAAAAGTGATGTTTCACCCCGGTATGTAGCATTAAGCATATATATGTGCGTTGCAGAGTCGCTATGTTTGACAATGGACGTCTGACTGGTGTCTTCTAGGTTATGGACATGCTGCTGAACACCATCAGGATTGGATGGGAAGCATTACCACATTTAGGCCCAGAGTCAAGTGTTGCATTTCTTGATGCTACCTTCGTATCTAAACTACTGAAACACTATCCTAAGTTTAGCAAGGCTACGGACAAGGGGATGTATGGTTTCGACCAAGATTTATTGAGTTGCACACCAACCGGCATTGAAAGGCTTTACCTGCCCTTCCTTGCTGACAAAAAACATTGGGTGGGGTTATGCGTACATCTTTCCGACTGGCATATCTATGTTCTGGATTGCTTCACTTCTGCATCTTTGGAGACAAAACTGAAGACTAGTGTTGGGGGAGATGATGCCTTATTTAATTCGATTTGCTACAGGCAAGGGTACTAAAAACTGTGACGCATACAAACCGATGACTGTGTATAGAGTCAAAGGCATTCCGCAGGCCTCTTTTGGGAGGCATTCTGGTGTAATGTCAGCATTGATAATGCGAACTCACGCTGGCGGTGGTGCTGAAGCATGCAAGAGTGTCAACATGAATGACGTGTTCAATGCAGCCAAAAAATACATTGTTGAGGCATTCGAGCTGGCTAATGGTTGCCCCTAAATTTCTACCACTACATATCTACTTTGTATCTCATGTTTCCTGAGTAGAGACTTGTATTTGATCGTTCTTTCTTCCCGCCTCGTTTCTTGAGACAACTAATTAACGATTTCCTTTCTGTATAATTAAAAGATGTCCAAGTTGATAACTGCAGCTGTTGATTTGTAGGTCGTTTAAACTGTACTTTTGAACCTTTATTTGCAGTCCGCGGTCGCATTCGTGCATTGGAAGATCCACACTGTAGACTTAAAATTCCTGAACATCGTATATATTTAGGTTATGCGACATGAACATCCGTATACAGAGTAACCATGTGATTTCATAAAAAACCAGTCTTTGGCTAAAAAAAACTACTTATATTAATACATTGATGATGAGTAGATCCTTTACCTTTGTCTTTTTTTTAAAAGATTTGTTGTTTTAATGTACATGAAGTCGGAAACTGCAAAATAATAGTTCGACGTAATAGATATGGCAGATGATTTTGGGAAATATATATTTATATAAAAGATTACATGGTAGAGTTTTTCATGTGTTCTACCCATCATCGCACATTGTAATCTTTATTTAGAAATGCGACAATCAACCTACCATCATTGGAGGATACATAGTAGTTAAAATAGTAGTTCAGTCACGGTCTCAGTAGTTGTGCATGAAAGCTTCCTAACAACGGTTGCAGAATTGCTTGGAACACCAATGTATGAAACATTCTTCACACATGTGGTGGATGTTATGGATCTCCGAACAATCAGGGACTGGACCATTCCATGTGGTCGCCAAAATTGGGGGGGAAATGACACCCATGCGGTCTACGACAGCCAAGAGAGAGTCACCCATTTGTAAAACTTCTCCCCAAGGGTAGCTGAACAAAATGTTCGTGAAGAACTCTCCAAGTTCTTTTTCTCCAGCACATATTGCCAGCATAGCCATTCCAAAGGTTGCTTCTGGTACATGGTTAACTGCTTTGAACATGTGGGTCTGGGCTAAAACAAGATCTTTTCCCACACTGCAAACCTTAGACCTTCTAAGTAGTGCGCCTCCGGTTTATTAGCCTTCAAGGTTTCTTGGAATGTTTTCCGAAACAACCCATTCTTAGACATCATGCCTGGGTGTTCTTGGTAGTGTTTCATAAGACTGGCCCACATTTTTGGTATGTTGTGATATTTTTTTTGGCTTCTAATTGTGAGTGTCTGCAGGTCTGTATAAATAATGGTTCATCTTGTTTGTAAAGAGGGGGGGACGGTGAGGGGGAATTAATGGGAGAAGTTGTTGGTTGTTTAGGAGATGGTTAGATACTCGCATTAACTATGGTAGCATATAGGACGTCTACAATATTTTCCTAGGGGTTATTCAGCACCCAGTATGAACTCCTTTTTGTGGGTTTACCTGAGTGGAGAAGAATGCAACACGTGTTCTCTTTGCTTTAACAGAATCACTATGAAAGATTACAAAGTTTTATACTTTGCAGGTAAAGTTAATCCAGAAATCTATTAGAAAGTTGGTGACTGTTTCTTGCAAGGTAGCTGGTCTTTGATTGTGGGGTTTTTTCCCACAAAAGCAAGTGTGTAAAATAACACACATTATAAATAGAACAATCCCGTTTTTATAAAATTGCATAGGTTTGATACAAAAAACATTGGGGGCATGGTACGATATATTACAAGCTGAAAATGAAACTAACGGCCACATACGGCCTGTGCGAAGCACTATGAAAACTAATCGTTTGCATACAGTCCATTGCTTAATTCGCCACACATTAAACAAAGACGTTATGCTAATATGAACAACCTATCAAGTAGCTTCCATTTCTTGAAACTCCATCAGCAACGGACTTCCCCTTCATACATTTATCCGCTATACAGCCTATGCTACAGGATTCGTTTTGGTCCTGCTACAGATAACATAGAGACAACAGTAAACATAGTTCAGACCTCTATACAACGAGATAGCATGTAATGTTGTTATACGAAGACTCGTTAGAGAGATTGTAGAGAAACTAAAATACCTTCATATGGGCATTTTGCACGTGGCCCTATTGTGGCCAGTGCCCGTGCAACGAGAGCACCTAGTCACAACTCTTCCTCTAGCCTGCTGTTAATATATAATTGAAACTTTAATATAACTTTGTTTACTGTGGCATAAACATATGATATTTAGTGCAGTGATTATATGTTACCGTGAACTCTCCCCGCGATGGGATGCGTTTCTTCTTAGGGCGCCTAGGTGGCCTCCGAGTAATTGGTGGAAACAACCCAGAGATCCGACAGGTTCTGGTATAGGATACGCTTCTCGAACATCCGGGACGGGTTTTATGGAGTTTTGGTACGACATTCTCCAATGGTAAACCGAATATTCTGGGGCTGTTAACTTCTGTAACGGTATTCCCTCCGCAACAGCTGCGGCGATTGCATGAGGACAAGGAATCCGCAGCAAATCAAAGGCACGGCATGAACAAGTCATGTCCAACAGTTTCACAAAATGGGAGACGTTACCGTGGCTAATAACTTCGTACTCATACTTATCAACGCGTTTCACACCAAAACTGACTGACTTCTCGAAGTTCTGGTGGATAAGTTCTCGCATCTTCGGTGGGAACTCTGAAAACTTCAGACTTAGCTGCTTCACGCCTTATTGCGAACCAACTCATAAGCGTGGTGCGAATTAACTCTAATAGGGATATGATAGGTAGTTCTCGGGCTTCCTTGAGGACGGCATTCAGAGACTCTGCTACATTGCTTGTCATAACGTTGTACCGTTCTCCCAAAAAGTAAGCTCTTGTCCAGTGGCAGAATCCTATTGATTCCAGGTACGCAGGACATTGTGGGGAGAGTAGTATGATCTCGTTAAAGTAGGTGTGAAAATCACATATATGGAAGGCCCTTGCAGCTCGGGAGACGTGGAACAACAAATTCTTCTTTTTGAACTTAGATGCAACATTCCGCTGTAGGTGGACTACACATGCCCTGTGTTTTGCTCTTGGGTAGACCTACAAAATATGACAACACATGTTATGGTCAAACTATTTGGTCCACTGTTACGTTTCTTGTTACTTAAGTTACTGTTTTTTTAACAATTACAAATAGGTTTAGAGTTATTTCTACAATTTATAATTGACCAATGGGTTTTCTTAATAAAGCACTAAACGAGTCTATTTCTACAATTTACTTAAGTTTCTCTATTTTTAACAATTACAAATAGGTTTAGACTTATTTCTACAATTTATAATTGACCAATGGGTTTTCTTAATAAAGCACTAAACGAGTATAATGCAACAATAATTCTTTACTAATAAAGAGAATATGAGAACATACCCTACGTAGCCCGGTGTAGATGGAGGAGTGTCTGTCGGATATGAAAGTAACTGTCTCCCCGTCAGGTACAACTGTAATAAGAAGACTGAAGAACCACTCCCATGCGTCGTCATTCTCGCCGTCAACTACAGCAAATGCTAACAGAAAGACCTGATAGTTCGCGTCTTGACAGCTTGCCGTCAGCAAGCATCCACCATATTTCCCTTTTAGGTGAGCTCCGTCAAGTATAATGACTCGTTTCATGTATGGGAACCCTTGCAGTGATGCCCCAAATGAGAGGAACAGGTATTTGAACCTATGATGACCTTTAGCATCGACCTCCATTTTAAGGTCAACAATCGAACCAGGGTTTGCCATCTGAAGTAGGTGGAGGTACATAGGCAGTAAAGCGTAGCTGTTGTCCGATGAACCTTGTGCACCCTCCATTGCTACCTCGCAAGATTTCCATGCTTTCCAATATGAAATACGGACAGCATGTTCAGATAGCAAGAGTCGCTGCAGATCGATTGCTCGTGGTCCTCGAGCATGGCCCTCGTATTTAGCTTTCATAATACTCCCAATAACGCGTGTTGTTGCTTGTCTGTGATAGTGGCTTCTCTCTTCGACGTTGCATTTATGTTCGAGTGATGCACTTCTGATCTGGTAGTTATCACTGTCCTCCATCCTGACAATGTATACCCTCCAAGGACATGAATTGGAAACGCAAGTAAGGATCAGTCGATGTTGATCGGAGTGGTCCCGGTAAAAGTGAAATTTGTGGTTTATCGCGTGTACCGCGAGTTTGACATTGTAGTCTTGTTTGTTTTTGAAGACCCGACCCACAAATAGTTCATCACCATCGTACAAAACGTCGTTTACAGCCATCTCCATTCCACGTCGGCCTGCACAAGTGTTAAACAATTCATATTTATGTTATTCTATCGTCGTTTGTGGTTGTAGTAACATAGGACTAGTGTTGCACCAAGCGACAACCAAAAATCATTGTTGAAACACTAAGTACCAATAACAAGCATACCTTCTTCATTTTCGTCGTCTACGTTAGGTGCGGCGTCTCTGTTGAAAGCGGTAAAGTTTAAGCACATGGCATCGAGTGCTTCCTGCAAGGGGATGCGTAGATCCAAACGATCTCCTAGTGGAGCGTCCATGTAAGTAGGATTGGGACCAAAAAAGTCACACTCCCTGATAGTATCTGCCATAAGATGGACGTCATGTTCGGCAGCATAACCCGTTTCACTATCGGTCGAGGAGGATGCTACGGCATCGTCAGCAAGATTTATATCCGGAATTCCGAGGTTCCTGAGTAAGTCAGCTGCCGGATGGTCATCAGTACCCTGTATTCGGAAGTATATTATGGTTACGTATCAAACACGGCACATCAGTACGAACGTATTTACGTGTAACACAACTCATTTAGACCGTCATTTACCTCTGAAGAAGTGTGCACTATCACTGCATCAGTCGTTGTTTCGATACAAGGCCCATTATCATTGCATGAAGACTCACCACCTCCCTCCATACCTTGTTGACTACCAGCTATCCAACGTCTGACCGCCTCCTCATAAATAAGTCTCCGCCAGAGGAAAGATTTGTAGTTCATCGGGTCCTTGTTGGTGACTGTTGCGTCTTCAGCGGGTATCGGTGCTTTTCCTTTGTTCACCGCCACGTGACTTTGTAACCCAATACTACTGCCACAGTTGTTTACACCTCCCAAGGTGTTGTGAGAGACGAACAGGTGCATGTAGTCGAGATCATATTGTAGGGCTAAAAAAACACTCATATTATCGTCAGTCGTTATTGCTACGGGACGTGTTCTCTCCCCGGAACCCGCATGCACATCCATCCACTCTGGCCACTGGTATGAGAGGAATAGTTCTGAGGCGTCGAACTCCGGGCCGTAGGCACGTCTAATGATTTCTCGAACTTTAGGTAGCTTTAACCCTTCTCCGATTAAAATTCGTCGGACCGGGTTGTTTTCGGTGGCTACGAAGACCCATGAACCGTTTGCTCCAATAGCCCATGACCCGTTGACTAGCTTAACCATACGGTCTAAGCTTATCTTCGTGATAACAACCATCCGTACCTGTAAAAGAAACTGTTATACTGGTTACCAAAAACAAACCTTGACATATACGGAAACGTACATAAAAAGGAAAACATAAGAGAACTAAAAAGAGCATAGTGAAAAACCTTTGACTCTTTCTATGATTGTCCCTCTCCTACGAAATTGGTTGGTATAAGATACAGGACTAGTGTTGTTTGTTGTAGTGTCTTGCTAAGTACTCTGTTTTATATTGAGTTTGCTGTAACCTATAGTAAGTAGAGATATTTTTAACTACAGTACCGTAAATCTCTTAACCACACGATTTCAAGCTGTAATCATTATCTTCCTCGTGAGTGAAGAGTTGAGTTGTCAAACGTCCAACAGTCTATTCCCATGTCTATTGTTTTACACTTAAAACACATGCCATTTGAAACGTAAGGAAATGGGGAAGATTTATTGGCTGTTAAATGGCGTTCACCTCCACCTGTCAGTGCGTGGCCTAAAACGTGTCATTCTACTCGAGTACTTTACTCTCAAATATAGATACCGTGTGATTCCATAATGCGTAGCGGAACAGTTTTAAAACAATATGGTTAACTAGTGATTGTATTCCCCCAATGCAACATTGGTAAGCGGATAAAACAGTGAGAACGCATTTAATGCAGCAGATACGTATCCAGCAATATCTTCGAAGCCACATTTCTGTCAAATCGACTCTAAACCAAGTGGCCATATAATGATTGTTGTACTTTCTTAAAATCCCATGTTGTTCTACTTTTGCTAGATATTTGTATACATTGGTCTCTTTGCCTCTTACTCCCATATACTATTCCGCACTAGGCTTTCGTTTTCCTGTAAGCCCATTGCTTAATAACCTTTGAAAACTAAACTTTTGTTTGACGGGCCTAAGATTAACAACTGGAACTACTAATATTACTTGATTCACTATCGTTTCTCTATTGCTGTAATGTTGTGCCACATGTGCAGACTGTAAAATATACAGAAAGACTGTAAATGTCGTTGGCGAAATGTGTATTTATATACCTGGGGTTTAGGTACCGCCACGTACCACAAACCGTTAGTTTATCGTACGTACGTTACTCCTTACTTAACGTCCACTTCAGCTTATCCAATGTAGTTTCGGACTTCCTACGATATACCATGCAACTTGCGCCGAGAGTACTTCCCCACTTCTTATAACTCCCGTAAAAAAATTACATCACTGAACTACCAATCACTCCCAAGAAAAGGCATGCTATGTTATAACAGATCATGGTGAAAGCAAACTTAACTGTTTGTATTACCGAAACACCCATACATGCACAGAATAACAACAATACCTTAAACAATAACAAAGCATGTTCCCTACACATCCCACCCTATTGTCGGCAATGCATGGTAACGGCTTATGCCTAGAGGGCAAGCTTGTAAAGTTACCCGCTGCAAAATGTGGTATTTACCTAAATTTCCTGACAATATGCTATTTCCTTAGTTTTCTTGCAAAACTGTGGTATTTGCTAATATTGCCCTTAATTATATGTACGCAAACGATCCAATATAAATACAAATTTTCGATATTTTGAATGAGCATTACTAAGTTCAGTGACAAGACTCAAAATATCTTTACCCGAAACAGAAAACCAGATATGCAAAATTTAAAATAGTTGTCTGCTTCGAAAACAAGACGCATATGTGATCAAGTTAATTATATAATTCACATGCTTATTAATTTGAACTCAGATTAATCAATAAATCATCGATGTTAAAAGAGAAAATAGTGGGCTGGTTCATCATGAGTAAGGCCTTAAGCCCACTGAAAACAGCATTGTTTGACAGCTATTGATACGGCGTCGTGTTACCGACCTCTCCTTGGTTCGTCGCTGGTTTCACACTCTCTCTCGTCTCGTCCGAAGAGTCGAAAAAAAAGAACAATCGAGAACGCAAGTGTCGAAGCTTTTAAAAACCCTAAAATCCCCAAATCGGAAACAGAGATTTCGATTCCGATTCGATTCGCAGATGTCGTCTTCTTCACCAAGTGGAAGCGGTTGCGATTTGACAGAGAGAAGAGGGATTCCTGCCGCCAAATTCATCCAAGACGTCGAGACTTATCTCTCTCAGTCTGGCCTCGATCCTAACTCTGCTCTCGCCTTTCATCAAGAAAGGTTCCTCCTTTTCATATTCTCTATCACTCTCGATTCTCATTTTCACTCTTTAAGTCTATACATTTATCTGGGCATGTTGTTCTTTCGTAGCTCAAATCCAAAAATCTCCTGATCTAGGTTTTTACTTTAATGCTCATATTAGTGATTTTATTTTCTTTGGTTTTAGGCTTCAGCAATATAAAGTTGTTGAGATGAAGCTTCTTGCTCAGCAAAGGGATCTTCAGGTCCACTTCTCCTTTTATTTGTCTCTAGCTTTTGAGGTGGATCCTTAATGTGTGATACTGTCTTACAGTATTTTTTAAATGTTGCAGGCTAAAATCCCAGATATTGAAAAGTGTTTAGAGGTTGTTGCCACTTTGGAAGCTAGGAAGGGTACTGGTGAGGTTCGTCGTTGTTCATTTCTATTCTTTCTTCACTGGTTTTTTGCATATATGCTACGTTTAGTTGTGTATCAGTGTCTAGCTGCTAGTTTTCAGGTGGATAGTGACCAAATATAAGTTTTCTAACATTGTTATTTGAAATTCTGAATCCAGTATCCTGAATTTTACAATTCCATTAGGTTTAAATTTGTTTTGGTTTGATTTCTTACCTTTTGTTTGTCTGCCAACTTTGTATCCATGTGAAGATTTTTTGCTTTTCTCTGTGTGCGAGTCAGGCTTACTTAAAAACATTTCCTTAGAACCTCATGAGCCTTCTTGCATTTGAAAGTCTGTTTTTGATGATCATGGTTGATTGGTTACAGAGACAATGTCTATATCGCCAATCAGCTTTATTCTTCCTACGGGCCCTTAAATTATTGTCTTAAATTCGTGTTTGATGGTGACAGCAGAACATGTTGTGTCGAGGAACATAGTTCTAGCTTTGCTGGGAGAATTACTGACTCAGATTATAATGGGCACATTTTTTCATCTTGTTTTAGTTGGAAGTTGCTTTGATGTACAACTTGCTGTTGATTCTTGTGTTCTTCATCAATATTTTCTCACATGGAGTGTAGGCGCTTTTAGCCGATTTTGAGGTCTCTGAAGGAATATATTCACGGGCCTGCATTGAAGACACAGACTCAGTGTGTTTGTGGTTGGGAGCTAATGTCATGCTGGAATATTCCTGTGAAGAGGTCCATTACTCTGAAAACATATTCTCTTCGAGTTTTAAATCTTCTAGCACCTGGGACCATAGAATAAGTTCTTTTAATCTTTGTTCTTCCAATAGGCTACTGCTCTTCTGAAAAACAATCTGGAAAATGCTAAAGCTAGCCTGGAGGTTCTTGTAGCTGATTTACAGTTCTTGAGGGATCAAGTCACAGTTACTCAGGTACATAGATACTTGTAAATTTATCTCATTTCAGTTGATTCAGCGCCTAATTTCGTGATAAATAAGTAGGGTTCTGCTTTTTTACTTTACATAACTCTAAATTTGCAAGTAACCCAAAATTGCAATTTAGGCAACCCGTAAAATCTTATCAATGTAGATGCTTTCAAAGATTGTGTAAAAAGTAGTTTTATCTTTCTTGACTATGAGACTTTGTAATGGACAGGTAACTATTGCACGTGTTTATAACTGGGATGTTCATCAAAGGAGGGTTAAACAAGTTACCCCTACTGCTATTGCTGCTGCAGACTCATGAACCACAGAGCCAAATTGTAATCGTGTGGGCTTAAACGAGGTGATATGATTATTGGGACACCTTTTGCTTCATCCGGTTGGTTTGTAAACTCTTAAGCTTTGCTATCTTGATGAAATTTTGTTGCTGCGACAAACCTATGAATAGAACATTAGCATTGTTATCCTTGTTTGTCTTCATTGTTTCGCTACATATCTGCCTAGTTTTGAGAACAGCTTATGGTTCCGCGATTGAAGTACTTACTACTTGTTTAAGAATGTGGTAGATATATCAAACTATATGCAGAATCTGGTGATCTTGATTAATGTTCCAACTTCTAAGCGAGATATGTTTCTAAAAGTAAAAGAATGAGGAATACTAAAAAGTCAAGTTGTGTCGTTTTCTCAATTTTGTGTCAAGTTTTTAGGTTCAATATTGGTGCCGGCTTATGCTTTTGTTAGCAAAAAGTGGAAATGAGAAACAAAATCGTGATCAAATCGAACCTTTTTATTTATTTGTTATTATTTTTTCTCATTAGTGCATATGCATTTGAAGGAATAAGATTCATTTTCTGAATAATAACATCTTTTCCTGTCACTGATATAACATTTTATAGTAAATAGTTTGGGACATTATATAGATAAATCACAATATAATTCTTATTTTAATGTTTTGGTCATCCATTTAGGTTGTGATTTTTGTTAATGTTCTGTAAAAAACCTGACTTGTCAAGTTGAGAGTAGTTTATGAACATTTTGAGTTTTTTCGTCGTTTCCATATAGAGAATATTACGAGAAACAAACAAACGTAATAAATAAAGAAAATGTAAATGGAGAAAAGTTTTTGTTGATGGTTAGGGCATGAGTTGACCCTTTGAAAACTTACCTCTATCTCAATTATTGACTTGCATTTCTTCTTCTCTTTTCACAATTTTTATTTGCTTTCTTTGTTTTCTACTCCATACATATACTTCATCTTGGCCTCATTTAAACCACTCTTTAATTATGCCAATAATTTCTATTACACTAGAGTCTATATTATATACTGTACATTATAAATCCCAAAAGCATTATTCTTCTTAGGATGATGATTATGCTCGACTTTCGATCCTGAAATTGATGTATATTGGTGTTTGGTTACAGTTACAAATAAAATAGTTTGGGAAATACATGGTGTCTTGTTTTTATATTAAGATTTAGGTTATATACATGTCGATAATGACATGTAAATGCATTTATAGCTCTCCCACAAAAGACATAATTTGGTCTAACAACTTTGATAATATATACGGACATGAAATTTCAACTCTCTTTACAATTCAAAGAAATACTAGTATTTTTGGGGATGTTTTTCCTATCTTTTTCAACTTTGGATGCATTAGACGTATTAAGGATTCGAATTGACTCAAGTTGAGACTTTCTTATAGACTTATACGTACTATCATAAATGTTTAATAGAAATATATCGCTATACATAAGATCGAGATGATAGCATCATTCGTAATGGTTAAGAGTTAGGAGTTGCTCAATTTGAATAAATCAAAACCAATTCAAATTAAAAAAAAAAAAAAAAAGGCAATTGTCATAAATACCACTAAAATAAGTTTTTATTCCAAAAATACTATAATTTAGTTTTTTTTTCAAAAGTACCACTAAAATGTATTTTTTTCCAAAAATACCACGTAATTGAACTAAAGTTCTAGTACTAAAAACTAATTCCTAAATTATAAATACTAAACCCTACCCCTAAAAACTAAACCCTAAAACTAAATTTGTCAACTCAAACATAAAAAAAAAAATTTCTATATCCTTAAAATTCAATTTTTTGTGTTAGCGGTAATTTTGAAAAAAAAAAATTGTGGTATTTTTGGAAAAAAACTAAAATGTGGTATTTTTGGAAAAAAACTTTTTAGTTGTATTTAAAGGAATTTCTCAAAAAAATCTAGATGGGAGTTAAACGATGCTATGAGAAAGTGGTTATTTAATTTGGAATAATGATATATGTACGTATATCCCCTTTATAATAAAACGGAAGTACACAACATTGTTTTGGTAGACTTTATAATTTTAATAAATGGTTACAAATAGGTTATACATAGATTATAAATTAATCAATATATTAATTGTAACAAATAAAATCATAATTGTAACAGAAAATCTTAAACGGGTTATTTCAAATTGATAGTTCATGGATATTCCAAACTTTATTTTCGGAAGATCACGTTTATGGTTCCAAATATCTAGAATCACAATACTACCAATTTATTTTCTACATATTTTATTGATAAAAACCACATCAATAAAAAATTATTAAAAGGATAAAAATATACAAAAATATACTTTCAATCATAAAAAAAATCAAATCTCGCTAATTTAATAAGATTAATTGTGATCTTCGTGAACGTATTCAGAAATTAAAAATTAAACATTAATGCTAGATTAGGACCGTGCTAGAGCACGGGTTGAAATTTCTTTTATTTATATTATAATTTTAGAATAAATATAATTTATATGATTGATTTTAAATTTTTTTAAGATGCTAATCTAGCATTAATCGTGATCTTCAGAATCGTATTTTATTCTAAAATTATAATATAAATAAAAGGAATTTCAACCCGTGCTCTAGCACGGGTACTAATCTAGTTCCATATATTTTAAAATTTTGTTTCACAAGAATTAATTTTGTTATCTGTCAATAAAAGGTGAATCAAATTTAATTTATGTGACCATATATTATTTTGTAATTTTATTTCTTAAACATCAAATCCAACCAGAACATCTTTTATCTTCCGAATTATATAAAGATGTATTATAAGTTTATAACCTACAAATAAAAGTTGTAAATATTAAAATGTCATAAGTACGAATGTAGAAACATAAAAATGTTTAGTATAGAAGTCTAAAAATTGAAAATAGAATTGTAGATAAACATCGTAATCGAAAAGAACAGTGAAAAAAAGAAGAGAGAAGCGTACACGGAAAACGAGGGGGATTTTGGAGAGAAGCAATGCAAGTGAGCAGCTGTCTGTCCCCTTCTCAGACTTATTAAAGTGTTTTTGTCTCTTTGTGTCTGGTCTGAAATAACGCGTTTTAGGGTTTTGCGTTACAAATATTATTATTCCATTCTAATCAAATCAAACTTTACACATCTGTTGACTTTGACCTTTTCTTTTCTTCTTGTAATCTTCTTGGAGCAAATTTTTTTAAAAAAATGTTTTGGTTTTTGTAAATAAAAATTATAAAACTCACCTCTGCCGCAATCATCGGTAGGTGTTCTCACTTGACATCTGATTTCCTAAGTCAACAGGTTGTTTTTCCCGCGCTCCTGCATTTTACTCAGATCGAATCTTCACCTTTATTCTTCATTTTTTTTAGTTCAATTTACACTAATCGATTAGAGATACAATATGCTTTCTTTTCATTATCTTTATAACCACATCTACACTGCTAGCTAGTATATCATTTAGATATAGCTGAGATCTACCAAATTCATATACAAAACATCACCTTTTGTTTCTTTAAAGATAAGATGGATTAGTGCGAAGAAAACTTGTTTTTTTCTTTCTTGCAATTTATGTGTTAATTTGGATTAGGTTTGGTTGTTAGTTTCTTTTAAGACGTAGCTCTGACCACGCTACTAATATATTTTTTGCACTAATCATATTGTGAATTTCTTCGGTCTCTATATCTTAATTTGCTCCGATGCCATCAATCGTATATATATCCTTACAAATCTATAAAGCAACTCCTTTAGAATATACACAACGGTTGATCGTCAAAAAAAAAAAAAAAGAATATACACAACGGACTTCAAAGTCAAGGAATACATTTTACATATGGACCTTACAATTACACAAACGAACACATGGCTCATTTGGCTTGGACCGACGATAGCTAACTCTTTTGTCCTTTATTCTTTTCAGCATTGACAAGTGACATGACTATCTTTTTCAAAACTTTACAAATTTATTTTATAGCATTTGAGTTTTGAAATTGTATTATGGTCAAAGGATATTATATCAATATATAGATAAGTCAGCTCGACATTATTTCCAACTATATATATTGTGGATGATTGGTTCGAATTGCTGTCCTAGATTTGAATACCGAATAATTTTTGTTATATAGGCGTATTTGTTGTAATTAGAGGTTTCTGTCTATTAAATCAAAACACTATATATTGGTGAATTTTATCGTGGATTAACCTTTCATTGTCCAAATTTCTACAGTCGATCCTTACCACCCCTTATACAGTTATACTTAATACTGATCGATTAGATTATTAGAACATGCATACTTTACCAATAGACCAAAAAGTTTTAGTCTATTTGAACTCCCATAGGGGAAGGCAGTTCAGAGGGTTCAACCACCTTTTGTGGGATTGGGAATAAACCTACAATATTAGGGTTGAACATTATGCCACCACCTTCTCTTGAATTTATTCATTTTTAATTTTTACTATCAAGCTCGAAGAAATTGTAGCTGTACAATTGTTACTATCTATTGATATGAAATTTTATTTTCAGCTGGATTGCTAAAATTTTTGTATGAAGAATTAAAATGTGAAATGAAACTGCAAGAAAATAACACCTACATAGTGATCACTTGCAGTCACTCGAGTGTAAAGCTTGATTGAACAATTGATGGTCAAGACCTTTGACTTTTGACCATTTCTTCTTCACCCATAAATGAAATATATTTACATTTTCTTAGATCTGGTCTCGTGAACTTTAGCAGTTAACTAGCTATGATCCTGTGGTCAATCATACCCATTGTCTTTATTTTTTTAAGCTTTGAAAGCAATATTTTCTATTCGCGGTAATATAATAAATCTAGTAATCTACAAAACTTAACAAACCCCGATCTCATCCATGTCCCATGTGCACACACATGAATACGACATACATGCTACATATCTAGCATATATATATAATATATAGCTTTGGAAAGTGAGATTAAAGTCAGTACGTATGGCACTAAAATAGTATGTTTTTCAAATAACATTCTGAAGTATTAATTAGTCTATTAGACCCTTTTATTCTAACTAATCGCACTACACTTGCATGTGTGTGTGAACGATAATTATGTTATTTTGTGAAGATACAATTCCCTGTCTAATTTTTTTTTTTGGGCTCAACATCAACTTTTCATTAACCAAGATCTTACAATCAAATCATAGGCACAATACATTCACCTCTAAAGATTTGGACCAAAATAAATGCAATAGTTGATCAAGTACAACCCTGGAACACTAGCGGATCCAACGCTATCAAGAGCCATTGCATTTTTAAACCACAACGAGATAGACAATACACCACAACTCGGAAGTAAAATCATCCCTTAAGCCACCTAAATTAACCTAATGACTCGAAAACAATTACTATCACCAAGAAGGCAATTGACTACTACAGAAAAAGATCAAAAACCAGCTATGAGAACCTCTGGATCGACATGTAAAACTTGTCACAATAGCTTCAACACCCAAAGGCACATCATCAGAAGAACTTGGTCTCTTCGGCTTTCACTGTTTCAGTCTTAAACCTAAAAACGGACATTTCATCCGACTGAACCAACAAAGAGTTGCGAGACAAAACCAACGAAAAGATGCATCTCCGATCTACCCAATTAATAACTAGAATGCTAAGCTTTTTAAGATTAAAATTGGAAACACAGAATAGCATATCATCACCTCACAGTGCAAGAATGAGGAGCTACATCACTTTCGTCGATTTACAGAACACACACCTTGGTCGGAGTGAAAAACAAAACCGCTCCTTACTGAAATACGCCGCAGTGGCTGGAATGAGAGGAAGGATCTGAATAAGAACCCAAATCCGGACGCAGAAGCTCGTCAAAGAGAAGCTTCATCTCTCAATGCTCACCGAAGCCAACAAACCACTGGAGACAGTAAGCGACAGCGTCAACCCAGATTCCCCAGATCTGGCCACAGATTCGACGCTGTCCTCCAACGTCGCACCAGAACCCTCACCAATAGCTACCACCCAACGGAAACTTCGCTTCACTCGCCGCGTTATCTCCGGAACCACCACCATCGAGAAGCACCCAACCGCCAGCGAAAGGAAGACAAAGAGATGGGGGAAGACCAAAAAAAAGCTACTAAAGAAACTAAAAGACAGAAACTAGAGGACGGAGCCCTCTCCGGCGCCGGAAGGGCAACCGGAGAGGCGGAGCGAAACGAGAAACGGCAACTCTCTCTTTTTCTCTTTCTCTGGTGGCTAGGGTTCTCTCAATTTTTTTGTATCTGTGGCAATTCCCTGTCTAATTGTATAGTATATTTCCTAGTGAAGAAGAAAAGAATATTATTATTATAGACAATATTGTATATTTGTTGCAGGATACGAAATGGAGTCGTTGGATACACAGATGTTGATAGTGTGTACAAAATAGATATATTATAAAACAGGACCGAGTGGTTACAAGTATTGTATAATTTGTATTCGCAATTTGGCTATATATTTCGAATTGCTTTATCTTCTTAATCAAAACGTAAGAAAAGGGAGTGTGTGGACGTACGTCCTTAGTTTGCGGCTACTAAACTTCTAACGAGTGGACCATGTCAAACCAGTTCTTATTTCAATGGGACTTGGTTTCCATTAGTCACATTATTAATTTATTTCTGTATGTATCACCTCAATACGGTACATCACTCAATATATCTTTTCGTACAAAAAACATCAGTGCACGCGTCTACACACAGAACCTCACAAGTACGTTTGGTACGTACGCGTGAGACGCTAAAATGTACATTTTTTATATTCATGGTAATTATTAGCAACTTTGAGGTTTAATAATAATAACGTATGCGTGAAAAACTAAAATATACATTTTGACTAGGGTCGATGATAACAAAACTTTTTAAATTATTATAAGTAATATGCAATTGTGTTTTTCCTTTTTTCTAAAGTTAAGAAGTATTAACAATTGTGAGAATTCGTACGAATATGCGTGAAAGACTGAAATGTACATTTAATGGAATCGATATAAATAGTAACTAAGCAAAATCATAAACTCATTACGGGTACTATATGTCTATATCCGGACCAAGATCAAAGAGTCCCATTGGCCACTCTACCACCATACGTAGGTTCGATCATAACTTTTGTTTTAAATGGTAAGTATTATAGCAACGTAGCATTTTTATAATTTATTGGTTAAAAAACCAAAGTAGCATTTGATTACGCGTTTTCGTGTTTTTCACCACATTTTAAATATCTGCTAATTAATTGATAATTCATACTGATGGTCCAATATCTCTTTGTTGTTTTTTGTTCTGATGGTCCATTTCCAATAGCATCCATGCATTGACCTGTGAAGTTAAATAAAAGAAACAAAAAGTAACGTGTCTAGTGAAAAAATAAAAAAAGGAGAATGGCTTGAGTTGGAAGCAACCGACATGAAGGAAGGGAAAATAATAAAAACAGCTAATAACGCGTTATAACCACACGTGCTTATGACAACCTTCTCAATCCTTTGTGAAGTTTTGGCCGTTTGATCAGACCATATGTCATATTTAACAGCTGCTTGATATACGAATTTTTACAGTGTTTAAGCTTTTGGGTCGGACCGGGTCCCGTAGGTCCATGATCTTGACACTCCATTCTCCTTAGACACAAAAAGTTATGTTCTGAGAAAAGCGTGTAACCCCCACCTCGCAACAAAAGTTTTCCTGATATTGTAACGAAGGAAACAAACCTGAAAATAAAATAACACTTTCCCAACCTTTAAAAGAGGTAATAGAAAGTAATAAAATATAAACCAGTAAATGTTGTATACCACTTTACTTGTTACGGTTTGATTAGTTAACCGATTTATCGATCTGGTGAGTAACATAGAAGATTAGAAATGGTACGTACACCTTTTACCACAACGATAACTCGATAAATGAGGGGTGGACAGGGAGCAAATATCCTGAATCTTTGTGGTCTTTGTGATCCAATTCGTCTCATATGAAATAAGTGTTTATTTTTTCGTATTTACTTTCTTAGTAACTGGATACGCTTAGTAGATATTTTAAAAATGTACAAAATCAAAATTTGAATAAAATGATAATGTTTGAAAAAGATATTTAATATTTCTTTTATTGAGTAGTTAAAAAAATTATAATTTATAATTTGTCTAAAAGAAAAGAGTGAAAAAATTAAGTTAGAAATTTATAAAATATATAAAAGGGTCAGACATAAAATAATTTTGAGGTTCGCCCTACTTTCTCTCATTTTCTCTCTCGCCGCTTTCTTAGTCAAAAGTCTTCGTTAAGCCTTTAAACGGCGTGTGGCGGCTCACATAGCACCAGCGTCGGTCACCTCCTTTAGTTTCATGCTTAGTTTTCATTCCTTGTTGTTGTTTCTTGCGGACATGGAACCGTAGAGTTTTCTGGTGAACTGAATCGGTAGATGTGGAGCTTCAGATCTAGCAAGATTGTGTTTTTGGTCCCAGATTCATAGGATCTGATGGTTGCTGGTTTATTCGGGGTGCTGTTTGGGGTCGCGATTCATGGAGGGGAATATTGGCTGGGCTGATTCTCTTTGCTGAGTATACGCGATTTTGGAGGCTCCTGTTTTCTTCTCGCGACGGTTCTTCCCTCTTCCTTCATCAGCAAATCTTTGCATCTTTGGATCTCGACTCTTCATTTATCTCGGTACCTTGTTCGTTTCTACTACCTTCCACCTTGGATCCCTTGTTTGCTCTGATCAGATTGTAACCGCTTAAGATCTGGTATCATCAGTTGCTCAGGTTCTGTAGTTTCCCTCTATGGGTTGTAGTTTCCCTTGTTTGGACTAAGTTTCTCATCCTCGACTATATTCCTTTGTTAGTCAAGAGATTGAGCTTTGGTTAGTGCTTGGTTTAGAACATTTAGAATTAAGGCTTGGTCTAGCTTGATTACTTGTTCTCTGTGGCGTTGAAAGGTTCAAGTGGGTCTAGATTGTCTTACGGTTACATTCCATCCCGGAAAACCCTTGACAAAACACTGATAGATAAAAATGCATCTTATGCGGAGAAAGCCAAGTTTCATTCTCTTGTTATGGCCATGTTGAAGCTCGTTAAACACCCTATGGTCCTTCGAGAGCTCAGTCAGTCTCGAGACAAGATGTTTTTGGTTTAAACAATGTATCGGTAAAATCATTTCCTCTTCTAGTTGTAGATTATGGAAAAATCATTGTGTGTTTGTAATTTCATTCTCATCTTTTTTCTTATGATTTGTAACTTTTCTGAACTATATTTTCAATCAATATAATCCTTCCAGTGAAATATATATATATATATAAGGGTAAAATTATGATACTTATGATTTGCTTCGTTTTCGATAAGTAACGATATTTAGTACTAGTATTTAATTTATTGTTCCGGATAAATATATAATGAATTGAAGCGAATTGAAGCGGATATCTAAGGGCATCTTTATAGGTAAAACAGTTTTGGGTGTTCTTAGATTAAATATATTAGTAAAATAATCTAAGATCAGTAGTTAAGATCTTTTGTTAAAAAGATAGTTATAGGGAGAACACTTAAGATCTTAAGATTTAATAATATAATATTCTTAAAAATAAAACAATTACAAAATCTAATAAATTTGGTATGTAATATTAGAATTAAACTTATTACAATTATATAATATTCTTAATCATATTCTTAAACTTATAAACTTATAAATTATTAAAATTATAAAAGAACATTTAAATTTTAAAACTTATAAACTTTTACTAAAATTTATAATACAATACCAAATTTTTATGAAACAACAAAACATTATAAATAAATTTTTGGCTGATTCATTCAAGTCTTGATTCATTCAGTTAATTCATTCTGCTTCTTCGGACGTTGACGTATCATCAATACTGTATACACTGCAACAGCAAGAACGCATGTCCCTCCACACATCACAAACAATCCCCAAAAGCTACTAAGCTCCAGCCTATGTACTTTTACCTCTAAACCAGAGAGTTTCGTGATCATGTTGTTTCCACATCCAAATTCAGTAGTCTTTTATAGAAGAGACGGGCATCCTTCGGTGTTCAAGAGAGCAATGCACGAGGAAGAGAAACACCATCATATATCTGACCTTCAATGAGTGAGATATATGACAAAGTATTTCTTGCCGCAATATTGAGTTGCTCTGTTTGAACTGTGAGTATAGCTGATTCTGGATTGATAGGCAGCCTCTTCTACATTACCTCATGAATAAGACAAGTTCGAATATCAATAATCTGTGAAATTCTAGTGCTTGCTTATTTTTTCGTTCATACCCTGTCTTATATGTTTATATGCTTCGTAAGTCTTTTAGCTTCCTCAGCCCACTCCGGAGCTTTTCCAGGCCAATACCTTCTCACTCTAGTCTGTCAATACCACCTCGTAGTTTCTCTCTAACAGCAATAGCAGCATCACTACTCACCCCGCTGTGACAGACATATTTTGCACTTGCGAGTAACCCCAAACTGAATTTATATATTAGCTATCTGTTTCTGCAGCATCAAAATAATACAAGGATTTAGATTCAAGCTTTTTGCATCATTAGTAATTTCACCAGAAAAGAAAAGAGTTACTTCCCCAAATCGATTCTCAATAGCTAAAATCTTAATGAGACAACATATAGCCAACAAAAGGCACTACTATATCACATAAACTACTATATCACATAAGCACGAAACATAAACAAAGGACGCTCAATGGGATTATATGTGAAAGCTTGGATCCACGGAGTTAGGAATCTAAATCAGCACAAAAATTAACAAAAGAAGACGGCGAGTATAGAAATCAAAATCGTACAAAACTAAAACACGAAGAAACTCGATGATTTTGAAGGAGAGATATCCGAAGAAATTGACGACAAATTAAACGAACTTACAGTCCGGAGATCAATGGGATTGCAATTCGAGAATTAATGCGAGAGGGAAACTGTGGCGGGACGGAGGAGAAGAAGAGGATTGAGGCCGTGAAGCCGGAACGGTTGACAGCGTACGACGGAGACAGCGTAGATGATCGCCGATGAGACAGAGGACGGAGAGATCGCCGTTTCGCAGTCGGGAGAGAAGAAAATTTTTATGTCGACAATACCGAAGTGTTTCGATATCTCTCCACCGACCAAAATAATTCCAATAAAATTTCCCCACGTTGCATAAGAACATTCAAACCTGCTCAAAGAGCATTTTGGTGTATTATTTATTTTGAATTTAAAAGTTCGAAAATATACGATGATTGCGTTAAAAATATCTAAGAAATGATGGGTGGAGGCGTGGAGCAATAAATAGTTAACGGGATTTTTATGACCGATGACTTGTCGGAGAAGAAGCAAACTCTCTCTCTCCTGACGTATGCTTTGTGTCACCTTTATCTTCGAAGCTTCTTTCTTACGCGTTATTCCTTTATTTTTAAAAATTATATTTTCTTGCTTTCACTGTTTCTCATTTTGTTTATTCAGTTAAACATTTTTAATCAAGCAACTTCTAAATTTCTTTGTCTCTTTCTGTTGGTTTTATCTTTCCCTCAGAGCATTTTTTTCTCATCTTATACGTGGAAGTATGTGCCTCTAATAAAATCTCCTTATTGGAAATGCCGATATCTTAGTATGTACTGTATCATCATGGGAATATATAGATTAGTAATTAAGAAAAATGTACTCTCTTCATTGGTAAATGGGTACAAATAATTTAAAAAGGTTTATAAACTACGTGTTTAATTAATTATCATAGTTATTGTAGTGATTACTTTAATCATAGTTGGTCCCTGCCATATTAATCTTTTAAGTAGTTTTTTACACAAAAAGAAATTGAACAGAGAAATAAACTATTGCAACTGTAATATGAAAAGAATCGGCGACAAGACGTTCAAGTCAAAATAGAATTAGGCTGAAATGTAAACAATTTTACGTCAGGAGAGGATCACAAAAAAGTTGTTTTCCCGTAAAAAAAAAAAAAACAATTACTTATGTTGGAAAGTTAAAAAAATCAAACAAAGGCCGCGAGAGATGACTGATGAGGCAGCAGAAGAGAAGAAGACCCACACCTTTTCGTTTCCTACGTGTCTGCCCTTACGCGCCTCTCCTCGTATTCCTTTGGTCATCTCGTCGACCTTTTTTTGTTACCGATTTTATGTAGTACGTACTACGTACAATACAATACAAACTACGCGTAAATACAAGAGTCTTTTTGCTAAAAGATTATTTGAGTCAAAGACTCAAAGTCTAGTTTAAAGTTGATACGAAATTCTTTAAACATATATATAATTTGAGAGGTGACTAAAATAATTTCCTAGGATTTATATTCTTTTTTTTCTTTGCATTTAATTAGTCATATTTTTTTCTCCACTAAAATGTCTTTAATATCTAATCAGCTGACATGTTAAGACGTTATGGCTTACACAGTTACACTACATTCTAAAAATTTAGGAGATGCTATTGTTTGTCAGTTTCCTCAACTATAATTTGGTTTGGTGTGTTGTTTACGAATCACGATCTAGTAACAGTAAAATTTTGTTTGTCTATTTTTTTATATACTATTTACCTATATGGTTTTGTGATAGATTCCCATATATATGATGTCCATCAATGGTGCGTTTTTGAATTTCGCCTATACAAATTATGAATGATACAAAATGTAAATATTATTGGAATTTGATGAATATATATATATATATATATATATATAAGAAATCTGATCAAACGGTAACCCGTCCGTAGCTTATGTCATAGTAATCATTTAGAAAGAGATAGTATTTTTTTTTGTTTTCACGCTCATAGTACTAAATATGAAATGTAACGAGCCCGAATTATACTTTGACTAGAAGAAATGAAACCAAGTATAACAAATGAGAGACCAAAATTGTAACTATGCCGTTTGGAGACACGACACAATGTGGGAATAAAGAAAAAAAAAAACTGAAATGAAGGGACAAAAATTAAATGCCCGGCAGAGGACGGCACCGTCTTGATCCATTCACAACCGTACGCCACACCCATCACCGGCGTTTACCGGTGTGCAGTGTTTTTATTTTATTTTCTCCTTTCTATTATATTTTAATTCCATTTCTTTTTTAATATTCCTTTGCCCGCGTAAATGAGACGAAATAAATAAATAATAATATAAAAAAAACAAATGGGAAACCTCCTAAATCCAAGCTGTTTTCCAGAAGAACCCAAAACTCCACAAAAGTTATATTCACACCTCTCTCTCTGTCTTTCTCTTTCTCTCTTATCTCAAAATCACATACCATTACAAAATAAAAAAAACATATAATCACCCCAGAAAGCTAAAGAAAAGTTCTCCTTTTTTTTTCTCCTCACTAAATCTCAGAAGATGACAATGATGATGATATATCTATAAAAAGTATCATCTCATAGATTCCATCTTTTCTCTCTATTACATGGAGAAGAAGATAGAAGAGGATCATCATCACCATCAACATCATCAAGAACAACAACAAAAGGAGATCAAGAACACAGAGACAAAAATCGAACACCAAAGAAGACAAGAACAAGAACAAAGACAACAAATCTCTCAAGCATCATCTTCATCAAACATCATGGCGAATCTAGTTACGTCATCAGATCATCATCATCATCAGTTGGAGCTAGCTGCTGGGAATAATCTCTCAAGCATCTTCGATACTTCATCTTTACCTTTTCCTTATTCTTATTTCGAAGATCAATCTTCTAATAATCCCAATTCTTTCCTCGACTTGCTCCGACAAGATCATCAGTTTGCTTCTTCCTCTAATTCCTCTTCTTTTTCATTCGATGCCTTTCCTCTCCCCAACAACAACAACCCTTTTTTTACGGATTTGCCCTTGCCTCAAGCTGAGTCATCAGAAGTTGTGAACACTGCACCGACTTCTCCAAACTCGACCTCAGTCTCATCTTCCTCCAACGAAGCTGCAAATGATAACAACAATAGTTGTAAGGAAGTTACTGTTAAAGATCAAGAAGAAGGAGATCAACAACAAGACCAAAAGGGTACTACTACTACTAAGCCACAGTAAGTTATTCATTAACCCTCCATCTTAACATATGTTTGTGATGTATTTTTTTAATTAATTTTTGTGAGTATTTATTGTTTTTGAAGGTTGAAGGCAAAGAAGAAGAATCAGAAGAAAGCTAGAGAAGCTAGATTTGCGTTTCTGACTAAAAGCGATATTGATAATCTTGACGACGGTTATAGGTGGAGAAAATACGGCCAGAAAGCTGTCAAAAACAGTCCTTACCCCAGGTACATACTTACATATAACTCTGTATATTCATAGTATTGTAGCCCTAGCTAGATCCATATAGACCATCTTAACTATATTATAAATGCTTAAATTTTTAAAAAACATGTATCGTCTTTGTTTACATCTACTTTATATGCCTTATGTAAATATACTTCACTAGATCTGGTTTATCCAATTCATAAGGATCATTCACATTTTTGCTACTTATTGTACACTATACATGTTCATTCAGATAATCAAATGTATATGTTACATACCATGTTGTAGTCATATTTATAAATTTATATATATATATATATATATATTTATATTTAGGTGTGAGTAGAGAGTAGCCCTAGATTCAGTGTGCTCTACAGATGCAGAGTCTATATGCATATAACATGACTCTATGCAATCATATATACGTTTACTATATGTTAATTTTATATAGACGACTATTTATACCTAATACGCGTTTTTGTAGGGTCAAAAATGTTTTGAGTTTTTGTTTTCGAGAATATTTTTTCTTTTGTTCCATTCCATGAGGTTTCTGTGTTTTGTGTTTTTCTCGTCCCTTAATTTATGTTGCTTGTGTCGGAAGATTCCTGTTTCAACTTGTTGCAGACTTCATATCAGATCTCGAGATCTTCCTATTCTCTTAATTCATATCTTTCATGTTTCTAACTAAATTAGACAAGAGATTTTTTTTAAAAAATATATTCTTACTTAACTTTATTTTTTTGATTGTGATAAACAGAAGCTATTATCGTTGCACCACAGTGGCTTGTGGAGTAAAGAAGAGAGTGGAGAGATCCTCCGATGATCCTTCCATCGTCATGACAACCTACGAAGGTCAACACACTCACCCTTTCCCCATGACGCCACGTGGACACATCGGAATGCTTACGTCGCCGATCCTTGACCACGGTGCAACCACCGCGTCATCATCGTCATTCTCTATCCCTCAGCCACGCTACTTGCTGACCCAACATCATCAACCCTACAACATGTACACCAACAGCTCTCTAAGTATGATCAATAGAAGCTCCTCCGATGGTACTTTCGTTAATCCAGGGCCATCATCATCATTCCCCGGGTTTGGTTATGATATCTCACAAGCTTCTACATCAACTTCTTCTTCCATTAGAGATCATGGATTGCTCCAAGATATTCTTCCTTCGCAGATCAGATCCGATCCTGTTAACACTCAAACCAATGAAGAGGTTAAGAAATGATGAACATCGATCTCTTTTTTTTTCCCGGGGCAATTGTTTTTTTCTTTTGGCCGGATCCGGTTATAATAGGTTTTATGAGGAGTTTTTCACCGGTTTAGCTAAACCGATGTTGGTGGCTTTCTAATGTTTTTTTTCTTCTTCATTTCATTTAGCATCGGTTTTGTTTAATCACCACGAAATAAACAATCGATGCTAGGTAGGAACAGAGGCTTGTAGCATATGTGATATAGGTATAACTTCATTTTTGTTTTGAGTATTTAATAAAGATGTATCGTTTACTTTTTAAGACTTCGGAGAGAGAAGACTTTAGTCTATAGTTAATTATATAGTATGTGTGTAGTTTGTATTATAGTGTTTCTAGATCATCTAATTTGTAATCATGCTATCAACTCTCTAGCCCGGCTCAAATTAAATCTAACATTTTTATTCGATTGCTATTCATCCCAATCGACGTAAATAATTAACATATCATAATCATGTATTCTTATAGTTACATAGATACAATATGTGTGTAACTTCAGTCTTCTATATATCATAGTCAAGATGCAACGCTATCACACACCAAATACCATCTTGTATGACCTAAATGTGATCCTTCGCTAGATATATGAAACTTATATATATATATATATATATATATATCTTATTATATAAACCTTAGTTCTCAAAGTTAGTAACTCACCCGATCGTGACACGTGTTAATTTTAACGATCAGAGATTAAAGTTAAAAACTCACTAGATCATGACACGTGTCAATTTAAACGATTAGAGATCAAAGTTAGTAACTCATGAGATTGTGACACATGTCAATTTTAAAAAGTTAGTAACTCACCAGATCGTGACACATGTTAATTTTAACGATCAGAGATCAAAGATAAATATTCACCAGATTATGACACGTGTCAATTTTAACGATATTATATGTGTTTTCTCAATAAGGTTTTGACATGTATAAACAAAAAAGTAATTCACTAAGCATGTATATTATTATTAATAAATTATGTCAAAAGAATAAGTTGAAAATAAGTTGAGAATAATTAATAAATTATCCCCCTCTCTAGGATATCGTTGCCCTACTTTTAATTTGGGTAAAAATAAGTTGAGAATTGATGATTCGAGAATATTTCAGACGAGGTCATAACTTTAAGTTGTTTTGGTACAATTGGATACTTATAAAAAGTAAATAGGTCGTTGATCCTTAACGTGATATTAACATATGTCATGTTTTGGATTGTATATAAAGTTTCTATTTTGTATATCTGAATTATCTAAGACTTATATATACCATAATGATTATAATTTTCAAATTTTTTTTATTATATTATATTATATTTCTTTCAATTTCTCAACTTTTATTGGGTTAGTCATAAAATCATTGTAATTGAGTAGATAATTTTAACCAGTTGTTCATCCAATATATTTGGAGTAAAAAAGACTTCATTGTTAAAGAAATTATGTCACAAAACAATTTTAATAATTATAAGAACTATAATTATGCCAAAATGAAAGTAAAGCAACATAAATTTTGTTTAATTTGTTTACAGACATTTTATAGGTGGTGATAAAGAGCATACTTTAACAATAAACTAATTTTGGGTGTAAGAACCTATTTTTGATAGTAAAACATAGAGTAAAATTGTATGTGGTTACTTATTAGATGTTGCTTCGATGAATTTGTTGCATGTAAAATATTTTGAACTGCCGTTAGGGTATGTTATTATAATTCGTTATACCCATTTCTTTTAATCAATTTATGTAACTTATCCTTTGACGTTAGTTAACAAACATACACATACGCACACACACACTTTTATACTATATAAAGTTGATGTATGGAGCTATATATGCTTTAGGTCTTTTTCAGGAAGCCGATAGCTACGCAAGTCATGTATGGCTGATATATATATATTTTTTTTTTTTTTTTTTTTTTTTTTTTTTGTATGGCTGATATTAAATATAAAAGTAAATGAAAAAAGCATAGAGTTAGTAATGTCCATAATGGACTGTCTTTTAATCACTAAAAAAATAGAAACAGAAGGAGTTCTAACAGGCTACTCATCAACCCTACTCCAACACCAACTAAGTATCAAAACAAAGCACGCTTTGTATATTATGGAGAGTTATTACTGATGATCACTAATGTGTTTCTTTAATCGCACCATTCCCGTAAAGTTACACACATGTACACACACCCCTGCATACGTATACATTGTCCATTTAATATGGCAGTTATGTTAGGGCCTTAAATTGTGATACTAAAATAAGTTGAAAAAGTAGAAATTTTTTGAATCAAAATTTGAAATCATATAGAAATAGTATATAGTATTATTGTTGTTGGAAGACCCTTTGATATGATTAAGGATGGAGATGGTCTAAACCCTAAATTTATTAATGTCCACAAAATAATAGGTCCAACAAGCACATGTACAATAATCCTGCCCGACAAGCAAATTCTTAATTTGTACCCAATCTTTACTATATTTCACTTTGAAAACTAACGAAATATGGTATATCTTAGTTTTCGAAAACAATTATTAACCAAAAACAGAGCTAAGTTAACCTATTGGAGCCAGACAGACAACCAAAATCAAATCGAGGGTGCCCCAAAAACAGAGCCTGATCAATATAAGCTAATCCACTTTGCAGCTTTGCTTTCTTACAAACCCATGGAAACATTGTGGACTTGGAATAAATGTTATAATTATTATTATTTCAGTTTTGTTTTCTATAACGGTTTGGTGGATCCACAAAAAATGCGGGAACATGATCAAGAGACGAGGGTTGTAGGTTTAGAGAATGTGATGATTCTTATTAAGCCATAGCTAGAGTATTTATACAAGGGAATGAGGTAGGAAGACTAGGGTATACACATTATTACAAATATACACTTTACATATTTAGAGGATATGATTGGATATGATATCCTTACATCTCCCCTCAAGATGGTGGGGTCTTGAGCACACCAATCTTGGAAGAAAGCTTCGAGAACGGAGCGCGAGCTAACGGTTTTGTCAATGCATCAGCGAGCTGGTCCTTTGAGGCAACGTGAGCAACACGGAGAGTGCCATCAGCAACCTGATTTCTGATGAAGTGGTAGTCAAGAGCCAAGTGTTTCATGCGAGAATGGAAGACGGGATTTGCACAAAGATATGTTGCACCCACATTGTCGCAGTATATCACCGGAGGTAAGGGGAAAGCCACCCCAAGTTCTTGAAGAAGCGAGCATATCCACCGGATTTCAGCAGCGGTATTAGCAACGGAGCGGTATTCCGCTTCGGTGGATGACCTAGCCACTCCCTTTTGCTTTTTGGACGACCAAGAAACCGGGTTTCGACTAATGTAAACAATGTGTGCATTTGTAGAGACATAATCGTCCATATCCCCAGCCCAATCGGCATCGGAAAACGCATAAATGGAGGTGTTGTTTGGACGATGAAAGAAGATCCCATGATTTGCCGTGCCGGCCAAGTACCGCAATAGACGCTTAGCAGCTTGCCAGTGTTCAGAGGTTGGTTTATGCATGTATTGTGAGAGACGGTTCACAGCATAAGATATATCGGGCCTTGTGAAAGCAAGGTATTGTAAGCTGCCTACAACGGTTCTGTACTCGAGTGGATCCGAGAGGATTGTGCCAGCGTTGAGAGTGAGTTTCGGAGATGTCGCCATGGGAGTAGCCACTGGCTTAGCATGAAGCATATTGGAGCGAGTCAGGAGATCAAGTATGTACCGGCGTTGAGTGAGATGCAAGCCATGTGTTGTGCGGTGAGCTTCGAGACCGAGGAAATAGTTAAGATCCTCTGGATCCTTTATGCTGAATCGAGTGGCAAAAGAGTCAAGGATCTGATGAAGGAGAGCAGTGTCGTTCCCAGTGACAATAATGTCATCAACGTAGACAAGCAGATAGATCCAACTCTGTCCCTTGTTAAGAATGAATAAGGAGGCATCAGCGAGGGAGTTCACAAAACCTACCTGAAGAAGATAAGACTTGAGTTCTTGATACCAGGCACGAGGTGCCTGCTTCAGGCCGTAAAGAGCTTTATGCAGGCGACACACGTGATTGGGGTGATTAGCATCGACAAACCCTTGCGGTTGTTTGATGTAAACCTCCTCCTCCAATGTTCCCTGAAGAAATGCTTGGTTTAATCACACGCAACCGCAGTCTGAAGAACGATGCGTATCGTGGTGGATTTGATGACCGGACTGAACGTTTCATTATAGTCAATGCCTTTCCGCTGATTGTAACCTTTCGCCACCAAACGCGCCTTGTGCTTGTCAACCGAACCATCAGGGAGATATTTGAGTTTAAAAATCCATTTAGTGTCAATAACGTTCTGGTGAGGAGCAGGGGGAACCAAAGACCATGTAAAGTTGCGCAGTTGGCCATTGAATTCATCAGACATAGAATTACGCCATTTGTCGTCAGCGAGAGCCTGAAGAACAGTCTTAGGTTCGACGTCGATGGTGGCTATGGTGAGCGCATACTTGGTGTTTGGTTTCACAATTCCACGTTTGGCGCAAGTTGTCATCGGGTGAACGTTGGAAGCTGGCGGAGGTGGCGGTGGTTCTTGTGTCGAGGATGAAGATGTTGTGGCTGATGGACTGGATGGAGCAGATGAGGATGTTGGAGAGCCCGAGTTGCTTATTGGGCCTGTTGAGGTAGTGGGCCGAGGCTGAGAGTCCAGATGACTTAAGTGATTTGGGGATCCATTGGTGTTTTTCAAAGGAGAAGTGGATTGAGAGTCATGGTCGGAGACAATGTGGGAATCCCGATCCGAGTGTGATGTCCCCGACGACAGAGATGACAAGGACGAGGTACTGTCACCAGTGGACGAGGCAGGAGGGGTCGTCGGAGACGGCGGAGCATCCACTGTCGGTGAGGGATGCGGTGAAGAACCAGAGTGGGGAGCCACAGTAGCCGCAGGAGGAGGAGGAGAAGTCTCTACGAGAGGAGCAGCGGAGATGGGAATCAGCGATAGCGACGGAGTCCAATTGGTCGGGATTGGCGGAGCAGGCGGTTTAGAGGAGAGCTGATGAAACGGAAAGGAGGTTTCCACGAATTGGACATGTCGGGAAACATATATTCGATGTGCAGAGGGGTCAAGGCAAAGGAAGGCGCTTTGAGTGAGGGAGTATCCAAGAAATACACAAGGGCTGGATCGAGGTTCGAGTTTGTGGGAGCGGTATGGACGTAACCATGGATAACAAAGACAGCCAAATATTTTGAGTTTTGAGTAGTTTGGCTCGGTGGAGAACAGTTGACGATATGGCGAGAGAAGAGAAAGAACAGGGGTAGGCATACGATTTATCATGTAAACGGCGGTGGCAAAAGCATAAGACCAATAAGTGTTTGGGATTTGAGCATGATGAAGAAGGGATAAACCTGTTTCGACAATGTGGCGATGGCGTCGTTCTGACAAACCATTGTGTTCTGGTGTATGAGGAGGAGTTGTCATATGTGGAATGCCAGAGGCGGAGAGAAAGTCACGGAGGGCGATGAATTCACCACCGTTATCGGAGAAGAGGGTGCCTATTTTGGTGTTAAAGCGGTTTTCGACTAATGCTTTGAAGCGAATGAATGTTGTTTTGACATCAAACTTTAGTTTGAGGGGATAGAACCAAGTGTAGCGGGTGAAGTGATCCACAATGATCAGGTAATGCTTATATTCATCAATAGAAATTATGGGAGAGGTCCAGAGATCCGTAAATAGATATTCTAAGGGACGAGAAGATGAGATAGTAGTTTGAGCAAAGACCAACTTATGGCTTTTATTAGTGTGACAATCAGGACAAGCAAATGTTTTGGAAAGGGAATCTGAAAGAGGTAAAGAATGATTAGAAATAACAGTTTTTAAAATAGAGTGAGACGGATGACAAAGCCTCGAATGCCAATCGAAAACAGTCGCTTTCACTGTAGGTGTAGCAAAGTATGCCGCTGGAACCATCGATGGGATTGGCCACTCGTAAAGTTCGTCTCTAGTCCGTCCTAGGAGGAACCGGGCCCCCGAGCTGAGATCCTTCACCTGAAAGAAAGCCGGGAAAAATTCAACAAAGACATTATTCGCATTGCAAAGCCGATAAACGGATATCAAGTTCTTGTGAATGTTGGGGACATGAAGAACTTTAGTGAGTAGCAAGTGTTGTTTAAGAGAGGGAAGCGAAGCAGAACCCGTGTGAAGGATGGGGAGACCAGCGCCATTGCCAACAAGAACCTCTTCACCACCAGTGTAAGGTTGATGAAGTGAGAGGTTGGCTAAGTCGGACGTAATATGATGCGTAGCACCAGAGTCCATGATCCAGGGTGCAGTTGTTTGAGCCATGTTTGCACGAGGAGTAGGCAGAAGTGGTCGCTGAGACTGTGGGGATTGGAACTGCGGACAACGCCTTGCAGAGTGGCCTTGGGTGCCGCAGATCTGACACTTACCAAGGTAAGGTCGAGATCCACGATACTGACCACCATTTTGTTGGTTTGACCAACCTTGGTTGGGCTGATGTTGTCGTGAATGGGAAGACTTGGAACGCTGATTGTTTTGGACAAAGTTGGCAGTAATGGGTACAGAGACCACACTACTTGATGTGAGAAGGGTTGCTTCGCGATTGAGAAGTTTTTCATGGAGCTCCGGAATCGACGGTGCAACATCACGTCCTTCAGTTTGATCAATGACTGTTTTGTAGTCTTCAGGAAGGCCTTTGAGGATGTATCGGATTTGATCCTCATGATCCTCAGGTTTGCCCAGAAGTGCCAGTTGATCAAACCGCATTGTGAGTCCTTGGACATACTCGTCAATGGTACGAGTGCCCTTTTTCCATTCACCAAGTTGATGCTTGATTTGCAGGATATGGCCGCGACTGGGGTTGGCATAGGTGGTCCGCAGAGTGGTCCACACATCCGCAGAGGTGGAGGCACGAGAGAGAAGTGGTTGAACAGCAATGGAGATGGCACCAAGAAGGGCGCTGTAGATAAGCTTATCCTGGCGTTTCCACACCGCATAAGCAGGGTTAGCAATTGTAGATCCAGCCGTTGTGATCATTGGATCTGGTTTGGTGGCGTCTGTATCAAAAAAGGCACCAAGGTCGTAACCATCAAGGAGGGCATTAACTTGGCGGCTCCACATGATGTAATTGGTGGGAGTAAGTTTGGTGACATTAGTCATGTTGATATGAAGGAGAGAGGAAGTGGTGAGAGGAATCACATCAGTGGCTGTGGTGACCGGAGAATCAGTCGTGCCATTAGAGGACATGGTGAGAAACGAAGAAAAAGAGAGGAGAAAAAGAAAGAGGAGATTTTGAGGTCTAGGAGCGTAGCTCTGATACTATGTAGGTTTAGAGAATGTGATGATTCTTATTAAGCCATAGCTAGAGTATTTATACAAGGGAATGAGGTAGGAAGACTAGGGTATACACATTATTACAAATATACACTTTACATATTTAGAGGATATGATTGGATATGATATCCTTACAAGGGTTGTGTGTGCTTCCAAGAGTGGTCTAGAGCATACCATTGCAGAATGGTGGTCTGGGCTTGTACAAAACAGTAGACCTGCAATTTCTGTATTTTTTTATTCAATTAGTGTTGGGACAGTCTATGACAAGAGGCAACCAAGTTCTGTGCCAGTGTCCCAAACGTTCACGTACAATGAGATAAAAAGGGGGCTGCAGTTTCTGGTTTTTAACTACCTGGTGTGACTTTCATCACAGGTTCTTTTCTATATGGGCATAGTTGGGATTGACTTAAGGAGCGTACAAGTTGGAGATGCTTGGTGAACTTTTATCCTTGTTGAACCTAGAATAATTTCCATAAGCTTGAGGGGACAAGCTTCATTTCAAGGGCGGGAGTATTGATAGCGTGCACCTGGTCTATGTTGGGACAAAGAAACAGAGGATTGGTACCATGTATGGGGGATCACACGTGTGGGAGACTAATTATTATCTGATGATGAATTGGCACGGGAGAAAGGAGTCATCCCTTTGGTGTGTGAGTTAGTTATAGAACATTTTGTGGTATAAAGTTGATAAAGAGAATTAAAAAAACCAATGCACCAACTGCAACAAAACGTGTTTACTCCTAAACTGAATCAAATGTAGTGACTTAATGGTGAATTGAGGACGAAGACATGCAAAGAGTTAAACTCATTATTCATTAATAAAAAACTTTAAGTAGAGACGTCCTTCGAAAACAACCAACGCTGCATTTTACAACAACGAATATTAGAACTGCAACAGCAAAAATTGTGAACTCTTTAAGGTTTCAAAATCTAGCTGCAAAAATTAAAGACTTGTTTAAGTTAAAGACTTTCGGTTTGAAGTTTGAAAAACAAAACAAAAGACTTTGGGATGTTGCTAAATGTTATTAATATCTGAGTTGGCGAGAGAACTTATGGGTGTAATCTAACTATAAACACTCAACGTTTTGATTTACAGTTTTATCGGAAAAAATCGAAACTTTTGCAAGAACTGTCTCCAAAATCATGTCAAGAATAATAAGCTCTACTAAGACTGCTCCTTTGGACCTCACGCACTGACCGACCCTCTAACCACCAAGTGGAGGCTGCGTCTGCGATTGCGGATGCGTGTGGCAAAAAACTTGAGAAGCAAGAAGATTGAGATCGAGATGGGGACTGGAAGAAGGATATTGCTGCTGGATAACTTGAGAAAACTCACTCTAAAAGAATAGTATTCCTGCCCGTCCAATCTTATGATCCGACCGGTGAATATAACCTGATATTTTATTGGATAATGATGATGATATTGGACGACAACGTTTCTGCTTCTGATCTTGTCGGAGGCACTCACTCTGTTTCTGAACCAGTACTACTTGTTTCTTGTGCGACAAGTCGTCATTTGTTGACTTGTACTCTTCTGTATTTGAATAGTTCTTGACTACTAAACAGTTTATATTCAACGTTTAGCAAAGTTTGGATGTAACATTTAACTATCGTAGTTCTAGATGTAATATATATATATAGTCCTGTTCAACACTAATAATGGAACTAACAAATTACATCTAGGACAATTAATTGTATTGTCCTAAGTCTTTCCACCCTAATGGAATATTAATAATTATTACCCACTTTACCTTTTTTATTCTTTTGCTTGTTGAAAACTGTAATTAACCACGATTTCTTTCGTCATCTTGACACAACTAACTACTTCATATATATATATATATGGAATGGTCTCTAATCTTACAACTCTCAGTAATAGCAAAGATGAAAGTGCTAGAGGTTTAAATGTCTTCTGGCTATCCATATTTCCACTTTAATTTTATCGGTTACTTCTTTTTCCTCCTAGCATTTGGTTTCTTCACATTATGCTTTTGCATAGAAAGATTGACAAGTGCGCATATTTTGTTGTTTCCTACTTAAAATTTGTCAATTGTACACTTGGACTATGCAATTACTAATTTATTTTTAGTGAAACTGACTATGCAATTTTTTGTTTTTTATTTTTTATTAAGACTTTTCATGGATATGGAGGGCTTTTTTTTTTCAGTGGTGACCAATCAATATTTATCATAACACAAATAACTGTTTAATTATCTCTAATTCTTAGGGATGTTAATATGGTATATAACACCCATTTATTAAATGGGTATGTTGAATTAAAATAAGCCTAATTAAACCTATTTATGGAAAAAATTTAAATGGGGTTAAATGAGTTTCTCCATTTAGTCTCATTCATTATACGGATTTTATCATAAATACAATGGGTATCCACTAGACCTTTTTAGCTAATGTTGATATTCTTATTAAATATTTATCATACAAAATTATTTTTTTTTTCTGCCAAAAAAAACAAAATTGTCTTTTATTAAAATCGTGTATTCTCTCAAAACCGTATTTTTCCTGCTAAAACTGCAAAAATATGTTTTTCCAGCAAAAGCGTAAAATTTTCTTTTAACCATGTTTTTCCGCCAAAACCATAAATACGGGTTTTTTCGCCAAAACCGTAAAAACGTGTTTTCCCGCCAAAAACACAAAATTATCTTTTGTTATCAATTTTTTTTTTTCAAAACAGTGTTTTCTTGCCAACAAGGAAAATCCAAATTTTTCCGTGATGAAAAAATAAAAATTACACAAATTTTTCCTCAAAAATGCATATAATCACCAAATTAAATGATATACTCACATAGGTTTGATGGGTTTAAATGGGTCAATGTATGTTTAAATGGATAATGGGGTTTAAATTCAAAAATAAAATAAATGGGTAATGGGGTGGGTTTAATTACCGATATTAACATCCCTACTGATTCTAGATTACGACAACAGTTCTTGGTCGATCAATATCACGAAGCTGGATTATATAACAAAGTTAAAGTAACTTGTCATCTAACAACATTGTTGTGGATTATAGACATTCATTATTTACCCCACGCTAAAAGCAGACTCTAGTTCGGGTGTATTGAAACCATGATTTTTGAGGATTTTATGAGATTTAAGAAATTTGGAATTTTGATAGATGTTAGGGAAATTGATATGATTTATGGTAAAATTCTTTAAAATCTCACTTAAAACCATGAGATTTGGATTTCTGTATTTTTAACTAAACAAATCCTCTTAAAACCCTACAACTTATTAAAATCCAAATCCACAAACTGTTTTGAATAACAGTAGATTTTAAAGTAGATTTTTAAATCATCAAGTTCAATAACCGTGAATTTTAATAGACTTTTTAAAATCCATTATTGAATAACATAAGATTTGTAAATTTTACACAAATCAATTAAAATATCAAGTTGAATACAAGATGACTTGAAACAATGTATCAGTTTCAGTTTGACAAATTATCGAGAGATCTAAAGGTCTACATTAACTTAAATTTAATTATGACTTACATTCCGATCAATTGAGCATCTTCTCTTCACCCTTGATTCCTAATTAAGGGCAGTTAATAGGATCAAGTGTGTACTCGAAATTGTCACTTTGTGTGCATTTGAAAAAAAATGTTTTCTTTCGATCATAATCCATTTTCCATCCTCATGAGTTCATATATATGGATCTCTTGATTATTGGTTTCCTTAGAAGGTTTATAATGAGTGTGTGTGACATCATATGGTTGATTCGTATTATATAACTAGATTAAGACCCGTGCTATAGCACGAGTTGAAATTTCATATTATTTATATTGTAATTTTTATATAAAAAATAATTTATGTGATTGTTTTTAAAAGTTTTTTTTTTAGATAAAATATTATGCAATAAAATCATATGCTAAATATAAAGGCTTGAAAACAGACACCTATTTTGTAAGTTTTATATTGTTAATGATTCTAGATAAGCAGCCGTACTATAACACTGATTAAATTTTATTTCGTAATCTAACCAGTGTAACACACTATTTAACTTGTAATCAATCAATCTATCAATTTTGTAATCTATCTTTGGTTAACGTTGTGGTCTATCGATAAAATCTATGAAAAATAAATTTATAATACTGTGTTTAAAGATTTTTATAAACAACGTGATATATGACTAAAATCTTCCTAAAATACAGTTTGGAATCATGATTTTATTTGTTACCATTAATATATCAATTATCAATTTGAAATATCTCTAATATTTAGGTGTAATCAATTAATATTAATATATGGATTAATCTATAATCTATCTATAACCTATTTGTAATCATTTGTAACCATTTATTAAAAATATAAAATCTACAAAAACTATGTTGTATACTTCCCTTTTATTAAAGAGGGGATTTCTAAAAGGGGATTAATGGATTAAGCATTTTGTATGGATTTATGATTTAATGGAATTAATTAATTGTTTATTTTATTACATGATTACGTATATAATTGAATTCGTTTTTAAACTCCGGTCTGCTGAAATTGTTACGGTATATTGTGAACCGAATATTTAATTTTGTAGAGAAATTGGGTGACGACGTTTGTAGTTAAGAAGAAATCGAAGAAGCAAAGGATATAGATTCTGAAGCTAAGAATGATGGGAAAAATAAAAATAAGGAGAAAAGGGTTGATTCTGAATCTGAGGATGGTGGGAAGAAGAAGAAGAGCAAGAAAGAATCTGAGGGTGATCTGATATAGCAAAAGAGGCAATTAAACGCACGTGGGGTTATTGTTGTGGATAAGAGAGAAACAAGCACGTGAGGAAGGAATAATCAAGCTGGCAGTGTGTAGGTGGCAAAGGTTGCAGGCTGTCAACGTCAAGTAACGGTTAACACTGTTAGTGTGGTGGCATTATAAGAAGCAGTGTTAGCTTATTTTTATCTTTATGCATTTTCAGAGTTGTTAACTTTTATAGAACCTTTTGGTACTTGTTTTCCTCATCGTTGCCGGAGAATCTCTTTCTGAGACTCTGCAGGTGAGAAGTGATTCTGCGTTTCTTTGAGAACGTTGTATCATCTTTCGTTTACTCTTAATAATAAACAACTCTGTTTCCTCTGTTCTCTCTGTTTTTGTACCGTTGGACATGTTTTGACTATTCGTTATCATTGGTATCAGAGCGTAGATGAACCTCGGAACAATGGGTGTGGAGACGAGATCTCAGATTGTACAGCAAGATCTGGTGGGTGATGAAGCTCGTGAAGGAGGAAGCGAGACGATTGGAGACACGAGAACCATTCTTGACCGGACTCATGCGATCAAACGTGCGATTGAAGCTCAAGATAAGAAGATGGAACATAATATGGCTGACATGATGCATTTGATCAAGTTGATACCGGGTCCTCCGGCTTCTTCGAGCAAATCTCATGAAGAGTGTAGTCCTTTGGCGGTGTCGGCGTTGCCAGGTGGAAATGGTGGTTTGGGTCAACAACGCGGAGGAGGATCTGTTGGATCTGGTCATTATGCGGGTGTTACTCGTCTTGGACGTGTGGACTTTCCCCGTTTTGATGGAGAACGTTTTTCAGAGTGGATCTGCAAGGTAGAAGACTATTTCATTCTAGATGCTACACCAAATGATTCAAAGGTACGAATGGCTACTATGCACTTTGATAGTCATGCGTCTGTGTGGCATCATGCGTTGGTACAAACTCCGTTTGGTCAAAGTTTGTTGAACGATTGGCCATCGTATAAGTTGTTGATGAAGGAGAGGTTTGTTGATGTTTTGGAAGACCCGATTGCTGAATTGAAAGCTTTGCAGGAGACTGATGGAATAGTGGAGTATAATCAGAAATTTGATCTGATACGGACGAGAGTTACTCTGTCAGAAGACTATTTGGTGCGTGCTTATCTTGCAGGTCTTCGTCTTGATACTCAGATGCATATCAGGATGTTTTCTCCGCAGACTGTTCGCCAATGTTTTGTGCTCGGTCGACTTTATGAGAAGGCTCATCCCAGTCAAAAAATAGTAATTCCGGAGGAACACATATCAAGCAGTTTCAAGGGGGAAGCACCACTACTGTTGTGAGACAACCGGCTCAAAGCAAGAGGGAAAACTTGACAGAGACTATGGGGTCTAATTTGCATAAACCAGCAAGGAAATTTTTGTCACAAGAAGAAATGAGTGCAAGGAGAGCAAAGGGGTTGTGTTATATCTGTGATGAGAAATATACACTGGATCATTATCTTAAACATAAGAAATCACAGGTTTTCATGATTGAGGTTGAAGAAGAGGATGAGGAAGATGCAGGACAAGGTGAACTGATTACGATAGAGGATAATCAAGATATGCCAATGGTGTCAATTAGTGCAGTTGTTGGGGTTTCAGACTACAGAACGTTAAAGGTGAAGGGAGTTCATAAGAAGAAGGTATTGTTCATCTTGCTTGACACAGGATCAACTCACAACTTTATGGATCCCAGTACCGCAAAGAAGTTAGGGGTGAAGGTTCAAACTGCAGGGATTTCGAGAGTTGCAGTAGCTGATGGAAGTAAGTTGGGAGTTCAAGGGAGGGTTTCACAATTTCAATGGTCATTTCAGGGTACAAACTTTCAAGATGATTTCATGATCATTCCGTTGGGTGGTTGTGATGTAGTATTAGGGGCTCAATGGTTAGCACCACTAAGAGACACAACATGGAACATGCAAAAGTTAGAAATGGGATTTTGGTGGAACGGTCAGAAAATACTACTTCATGGCATTAAACAAGGATCATTACGAACAGTTAAGGCCATCAAGTTCAACAAAAAACATGAGGAAGCGATTCAAATCTCTATGATCTGTGCTCAAGAGGTAGCTGAACAAGAATATACAATGGTTTATGCTGTGGAGTTAAGTCAACAGAATAATGCAGATAATGCAGCTGTTGCGGAATTAAAAACCACTTATGCAGACCTGTTCGAGGAGCCTAAAGCTTTACCACCATTTTGAGAAGGACATAACCATAAGATAGTTTTAAAGGAGGGAAGTGATCCGGTTAACCAGCGTCCCTACAGGTATGTGGTTTATCAGAAGGATGAGATTGACAAGATGGTGAAAGAGCTACTTTCTGCGGGTACCATTCTAGTCAGTGATAGCCCTTTCTCATCCCCGGTAGTATTAATCAAGAAGAAAGACGATACTTGGAGGCTTTGCGTGGATTACAGGGGACTAAATGTGCTTACCATTAAAAATAGGTTCCCAATTCCACTCATCGAGGACTTAATGGATGAGCTGGGGGGTTCTTCTGTGTTCTCTAAGATTGACTTAAGAGCAGGGTACCACCAAGTTCGCATGGAGCCAGAGGATGTTCATAAAACTGCATTCAAGACACACAGCGGACATTATGAATATCTTGTGATGCCGTTTGGCTTAACTAACGCACCGGCTACGTTTCAAGGGTTGATGAATGATGTGTTCAGGGAGTTTTTACGCAAGTTTGTTCTCATATTCTTCGATGACATCTTGATCTACAGTTCCAACCTGACAGAACACATCAACCACTTGGAGCAAGTCTTTCAGACAATGAGGCAAAACAAACTATTTGCCAAGGAAAGCAAGTGTGCGTTTGCAACAGATAGAGTTGAGTATTTGGGGCATTATATTGCTGCTGGTGGGGTATCTACAGACCCTGCCAAGGTCAACACTGTTGCAAATTGGCCTGTTCCCTCAAATTTGAAACAATTACGTGGGTTTCTCGGGTTAGCAGGTTATTATCGACGTTTCTTCAAAGGGTTTGGTACTATCGCACGTCCTTTGACTGCAATGACCAAGAAAGATTCATACGTATGGTCTAAGGAAGCACTGGAAGCTTTCGAAAACTTGAAGATGGCTTTGTGTCAGGCACCAGTTTTAGCTCTGCCAGTGTTTACTAAACCGTTTTTGGTGGAAACGGATGCGTGTTCTACTGGTATTGGTGCAGTATTAATGCAAGATGGCCACCCCTTGGCTTTTATCAGTCGGCATTTGAAAGGGAAACAGCTGAACCTTTCGATTTATGAAAAGGAGTTGCTTGCAGTGGTCTTTGCAGTTCAGAAATGGCGACATTACTTACTACCGAATCACTTTATTATCAAAACTGATCAACCTAGCTTGAAATATCTTTTGGAGCAGAGGTTAAATACACCCATTCAGCAACAATGGTTGCCTAAGCTACTGGAATTCGATTACGAGATTCAATACAAGCAGGGGAAGGACAATGTAGCAGCTGATGCTCTGTCTTGAGTCGAAGGAGCAGAAGTGTTGCATATGGCGATGACAGTCCTGGAATGTGACCTTATGAAGGAAATTCAATCTCATTATGAGAAAGATCCGGAGTTGAAACGGTTGATAAGTGAGTTACAAGCTAATCCTGCAGCAAAAAGGCACTATTCGTGGGTTCAATCCATTCTGAGAAGGAAGAGCAAGATTGTAGTCCCTAATGATGTTCAGTTACGTAACACCATTCTGCAATGGATGCACGATTCAGGAGTTGGGGGTCATTCGGGAAGAGATGCGACTTACAAAAAAGTGAAAGGATTATTTTTCTGGAAAAACATGGCTGTGGACATTCAAATGTTCATAAGAAGTTGTGCAGTTTGTCAAACGTGCAAGTACAACACCTCGACTTATCCTGGATTACTGCAACCACTTCCTATTCCTGACACATTTTGGACAGATTTATCAATGGACTTCATTGAAGGACTTCCTGAATCTTTTGGTAAAACTGTTATTTTTGTGGTGGTGGATAGATTAACCAAGTCAGCTCATTTCATGGCGTTGTCTCATCCGTACACTGCAATAGCAGTTGCACAAGCATTCATGGACACTGTCTTTCGTCTTCATGCTTGTCCTCGGTCTATTGTGAGTGACAGAGACACGGTATTCGTCAGTAACTTCTGGCAAGAGTTGTTTTCGCTTCAAAGAGTTGATCTGAAATTATCAACCGCTTATCATCCTCAAAGTGATGGACAAACGGAGGTTGTTAATCGATGTTTGGAGACTTATCTTCGCTGTATGTGTAGTGATCGTCCTCAGTTGTGGAGTTGCTGGTTGCCACTTGCAGAGTTCTGGTATAATACCAATTTTCACACCTCTACTCAGATCAGTCCATTCGAGGCAGTCTATGGTCAAAGTCCTCCAGTTCATCTTCCTTATCTACTGGGTGAGTCCAAGGTTGCAGTAGTGGCTAGAAGTTTGCAGGAACGCGAAGCAATGCTATTGGTTCTCAAGTTTCACCTTTTGCGAGCTCAACATCGTATGAAGCAGGTAGCGGATAAGCATCGTACTGAGCGGAACTTTGATATTGGGGAGTTGGTGTTTGTCAAGCTACAACCATATCGTCAGGGTTCGGTGGTTATGCGTTCAACTCAGAAGCTGGCTCCAAAGTATTACGGACCCTACAAGATTATCGACCGTTGTGGGAAAGTGTCTTACAAACTGCAGCTTCCGGACCATTCTTTGATTCACCCGGTCTTCCACGTCTCACAACTTAAGGCAGCAGTCGGTAACGTTCCAACTTCGTTGCAGCTTCCTTCTATTGTGTCGGATATCAGTGTTAAGGAATCTGTGCAGATCTTGGCTCGTCAAATGGTTAAGAGGCAAGGGCGTGCGGTTACAAAGGTCTTGGTTCAGTGGACGAATGAAACGGAAGACGAAGCTACTTGGGAGTTTTTGTTTGACTTACAGCGTAAGTTTCCGGCCTTTGAACCTTGCGGACAAGGTTCTCCAAACAAGGGGGCTTTGATATAGCAAAAGAGGCAATTAAACGCACGTGGGGTTATTGTTGTGGATAAGAGAGTAACAAGCATGTGAGGAAGGAATAATCAAGCTGGCAGTGTGTAGGTGGCAAAGGTTGCAGACTGTCAACGTCAAGTAACGCTTAACACTGTTAGTGTGGTGGTATTATAAGAAGCAGTGTTAGCTTATTTTTATCTTTATGCATTTTCAGAGTTGTTAACTTTTATAGAACCTTTTGGTACTTGTTTTCCTCATCATTGCCAGAGAATATCTTTCTGAGACTCTGCAGGTGAGAAGTGATTCCACGTTTCTTTGAGAACGTTGTATCATCTTTCGTTTACTCTTAATAATAAACAACTGTGTTTCCTCTGTTCTCTCTGTTTTTGTACCGTTGGACATGTTTTGATTATTCGTTTTCATGATCTGATAGGGAACAGTGAAAGCTCCAAAGTTTATGAAGGGATTGAAGGGGACGAGAAACCACTCGATGATGCTGACATGAATACGGGGAAGATAAAGCTGGATGAGATTGATTTTGGAACTTAAGAAAACACAGACAATGAGATACAGAGGAAAAGCAAGAAGAAAAGGAAGAGGAAAGAGTCTGGTAAGAGTGATAAAGATGTGACCACGCCATCAAGTAAAAGCTCAAAAAGGTAAAGTTCTCCGACCAAGTGGAAATTTTTCAGTCTGAGGATGAAAGAAACAGAAGAGGAAGTGGAAGAAGTTAAGGTGGTGAGGGGTAAGCGCTTTATAAAAGAAGAAGATGAGCTGGTTAAAAAAGCTGTATATGAATACATTGATAACCATGCTTTAGGAGATGAAGGGTTAAAAATGGTTATGGACTGCAAGTCACACAAACAAGTTAAAGGCTGTTGGAAAGAAATTGAGTCTGCTTAACCTTGGAGGCCACGATTTAGTGTGTACCATCATTGGCCTATCTATTTGCGATTTTTTGTTCTTTTTTTTTCTGCATATCAATCTCAGATGAACTCTATGAGGTATGTCTTTTCTTGGAGTCAATGAATCGAATATGAAAAGGAGAATATATATTCACTACCCGTAACACAGAATGCTTCAAACTCGTGGAAGAATATGATAAAGGTACACACACTCTTGGAAAGTTTAGTTAATGTAATTATGTTCCTGTCTTCCTAGTAAAAACTCATCTTAATTTAGACTTTTTGTGGTTTTTTTCCGAAACATTAATTGACAGAATAAACCAACCACTTATAATAAAGCCAAATTGTGAAGAGACATCTCTTGATTGCTATGTAAGTAATCCATCTTGCCTTCTTTAAACCATTGAGAAAAAAAGTATTTAACAAGGTTCTGTTTACAGCTGTATCAGCTTTATCAATATTTTTTGAAAAATTATGTATGCAATACCATACCGCAAACAAGTTTTGCATATATTCATGTCTTCTTCTACTTAACATGAATAACCAATCAACACAGATATAAACTTGACATAACACTTATCTTCTACTTGGGATGCTCTCCTAATCTCTGTCTTCTCACCACATTTCATCTCTGATCTTGTCAATGCAAAATGTCTCTTGCGTACCTAAACCCACAAGAAACAGATGTGCTTTGCCAACTAGTGCCATAGGTGCTATAGAATAGTTATGACTAGAGAACTGAGGAGGAAAGAGAAATCATAGCCGATTCATATAAGACAAAGATTGTTTCAGACTGTCAAATGAGAATGTTAGAAAATAAGATGATATAGAGCCATACCACCTTGTAGGATTGTAGTGAGTATGTTACAGGAGAAAACTGAATTTGGGTTGTCCTAAAGCAAAACTTGGGAGAAATGCGAGTGAAGAATTTGGCAATGACTCAAGATTGTACCCTCCCTCTAACGCCAGCCAGCACTATATTTCCTTGTGCAAACTCCATCAGCTGAAAGAAAGAAAGAAAGAAAGAAAGAAATGAGGTAAAATCGAAGTCTAGATTATGTAGCTAAGTTATTTTCAGTGGTACGCATACATAATAAACAATGGAGGGAAGAGGCAGTTCACTTAAACACCAACCTTCTTCAACCGGTAGCTGTAAAGAGGAAGGACATCAGAGCAAAGAGACACAAGGAATGTAACTAAAGAATAAATTTTGAGAGCAGAGTAAAAGAGAGTAAAAGCATAACAAAAGTCAAGAAGTTAGGCAAAGCAAAACAGAGGTTTGACATCAAGAAAGAACAACTTACTAGCTGGATACAAAAAAAAAAAAAGAAAAGAAAAAAAGAAAAAGAAAGAAGTAGCCGAATGCACAAGCAACTTTAAGGAATGAAATACCCATCTTACCAAGGAGGGATCTAGAATGCCATTTGCGATTCTCTAAAAACATAAACCAAATCATTCATCATAGTCACATACAGTAGAAACAAAATGACACTAACCACATGAATCGGTCAAGTTCATCAAAGAGTGGCAAAAAGACCATCCGCATACAACAAGCAACAAGACTTGTGGCTTCTTCCATAACCTCGCCTTAAAATCATACCATTCCAAGAGAACAAAATATCATCTATCTACCACAGTCTGACACTAAGATAAAACTGTTAATCCAAAAACATCATCTATCTAGCACACTCATAAGTCCATAACTTCAAACTTAATCTAAACTGGTTGAAAATCATCTCTCTGATCAAGCGCAATTCGCCACGAACCTGATTAATCCATCACGGTGCAGTGATTGAATTGGATAGTACGAAGAGAAGTGTTGAATGTGTGTATACCAAAATTCAACAGAGAGCTCGTACGTAGATAATAACGTAAAACAGAAACTCAAACAAAAATTTAAAGGGTCTTTAAGTTAAAGACACTTTTATCAAATTTATGACAGTACTCAAATATTTCTTAATACTAGATTTTAACCCAGTAATAAGTAAATAACTATCAAATTTAATATTTTCTTTTCAAATTTAAAATGAATTATATGGCTTATTTTTTGTGAAAATATACCAGTTTGACACAAATTTGGCAATTAATTGCTATATTAACACTGCATCATATCCAATAAATAGAATGACACAATTTTTACGTAAAAATACTAAAAACCCAGATTTTTCTTCGAATTTTTTTTTTGAAATAACGAAAAAACCAGAAAATTATAGTATTTCATATTTTGATTTAAACATATGATTAATGAAAAATATAAAATGATTAAAAATATGATGTTTATTTTTTAATATAATTTATAAAATTAAAATATGGTTTAAAATATAATGTATAAAAATAATATTCAAAAATTGTTTATAAAAGTATTGTGTAAAAAGATATGATTTAAAAATATGAAGTTTAAGATTATATAGTCTAAATAAGTTTATTAAAAATATAATGTATGAAATGATAACTAAAAATAATGTATAAAAAATATTAAAATAAGATTTATGAAAATATAATATAATATATAAAAATATGATGCTAAACATTTTAATATGATTTAGGAAAATTAAAATGAATAAAATATGCTTTAAATATATGTGTTTAAAAATATGATTTATAAAAAATATAATTAATAAAACTATGACTGAAAAAATAATAACTTAAAACAAATTTGTTATCACTATATTTACATTTTACATCTAATAAATCTGTTATCAAACACCATATTTTTGGAAGCAAACAAAAAAAAAACTATTATAACGTAAACAAATGTGTCATAACATATGTGTTCACATAGGTCATTTTAGCAATTTTTAAAAAACTTTATAAATCTGTTATCAAACGACATATTTTTGGTTAAATTAAAAAATATGTTGTAACTTAAAAAAAAATCTGTTATCACTAGAGGTCAACCTAATAATTATTTCTCTGTAAAAAAATATGTCATGCTACGACGAATTATTAATCAAGAAAATAAATCTAAAATAACTTTTAAAATAAATATGCCAGACATTATATCAAATCGGTCATATATTGTGAAAGTCTGTGGTGTCTTTATAAATAAGTCTGTCGTAAAAAAATAAATATGTCATCAGTTATAAATCTGTCATAACTGTAGTTAAAAAATATGTCGTCTAAAATAAGTCTGGCATGAAAAATCTGTCATACAAAAATAAATTGGTTGCGTAAAAACAAATCTGTCATACACAAATAAATTTGTCACAACTAGTCCGGAAGACTTTTGAAAATATTTTGATTTTCTTAAAAAAATTCTGGGAGGATAAATTTAACTTTACTTTTCTTCCTAACAAAGCAAAAAGGGTATTTTAGGCAAAAAAAATAACTCATATAACGCTCACTTTTTATGAGTTACTTTAGTAATTAACCTCTTAATTTGAGTCAATATAGTTTTTCTTCCTAGTTTTAAATAGATTTATTTATCTGATATCACCAAAAACGTTAAGTTACAAGTTGAATGCGACGTTTCTTTTTAGTGAGAAGTATCCCAATCCTCAGCAATATGACCGATCCATATATAACAAACTAAAATTGTTACCATTCAAAAAACCAATGATATTAATTATGAACAATTCTTGGGTTCACCCCTAGGGGTGAACCCATCTCATTCACCCCCACCTTGATAACCAATCAATTAGCCATGTCATCTTAATAAAATAATTCATATTATTTAAATAAACCAAAACAATTAAAATTAATTATGGAAACCACTAACTAATTGTCTCTCATGTACGAAAAGGAAAAAATACTTAAATGAATAACTTTAAATCTCATATATAAAGTCAATTAACCCTAGTTTTCACATGAAGAAAGAGATTTGCTTTTCTACTACGAACCAAAGTCCAACCATTAAGAACAAAAGAATAAATCTTGCCCTCTTCCCATCCTCACGTGTCTCCACCTGGTATAGGTGTCTTCTCTCTCAAATTTCTATATATCTATATGTATAATTCTTGAACCTACAGTTTTCGATGTATTATGCTCCTAATTCTCTTCTTCGTCATCATTAGTTCTTTGTAGTGTGTATTTACTTTTCTTCGCCATCATAATTATGCTCGAACATCATTATTTTTATTTTTTTGTTGTGTGATCGTTTATTTTTGTTTTATTGACAAAATTAATATGATATACTAACAAATTTACAATCATATCATACAAATTATTGCAGGTTGCGATGGAGAATAGTCATGAAGTTGCTCATGATGATCAATATGAATCTAGTATGCAAGTCTCAGCCTCAGGTGAACCCAGTTGTCTTAGTCAAAAACAGTTTGAGTTTAAGGCAGAAAAATATGATTCAGTAAGTGATGACGACAAATTTGAGGAAGAAGAAGAAGATGACATAGCCAACAAAGAAGACTATGTTGAAACTGAAGAAATTTCTATTTTAGAACCAAACACAAAAATTGAGAAGAAAGATGAGTTGTGTATTGGAATGGAGTTTAGTTCTGATGAATCTGCGCATAAAGCTTATGAAAAGTTTGGAGGAGTACATGGTTTTGATGTAAGAAAACAACGGAGGAAGATAAAAAATAATAAGGTGGTGAGGCTTCTTTATGTTTGCTCGAAAGAGGGGTTTAGGAAGGAAACCAAGAAAAAAACAAGTTATTCACAACGAATTACTCGATGTGGTTGTAAAGCTCATATGGTTTGCTACCTTCAGAGGACAGGAAAATTTAAGATTGTGTCTTTCAACCAGAGTCACAACCATGATTTAGTGGAGACGCCTATGAAGCATTTTATGAAAGGAAACCGGATGTTCTCTGTCGCTCAAACACAACATGCTGATGATGCTGAGATGTCAGGAATTTCAGCAAAAGCAACCGTCGAAATGATGAGTAGAGAAGTTGGGGGAAGAGAAAATTTGGGTTTTTTGGAGAAAGATTATCGAAATTACATTTATCGAAAGCGAATGGAAAAAATGGTAAAAGGAGATGCTGGAGCAGTTTTAGAATATTTTCAAAAGAAGAAAGAGGATAATTCATCTTTTTTTATTCAATGCAACTTGATGAAGACGATATGATCACAAATATCTTCTGGGCAGATGATCGGTCTATAAGTGATTACAATCTTTTGGAGATGTTGTTTGCTTTGACACAACTTATAAGACCAATGAATATGATAGACCATTTGCTCCATTTGTGGGGTCAATCATCATAAGCAAACTGTTGTGTTTGGTGCTGCTTTACTATATGATGAAACCACAGAGTCATATAAGTGGCTTTTTGAGACTTTTCTCGGAGCAATGTCTGGAAAACAACCAAAAACAATTCTTACTGATCAGTCTGCAGCAATGGCGAATGCAATAGAAAATGTGTTCTCTGAAACAAAGCATAGGTTATGTGTTTGGCATATTTACCAAAATGCCGCAAAGAAGTTGAGTCATGTGTTTCATGGACCAGGACAATTTGCCACAGACTTTGGAAATTGTGTATATGACCACGAGGAGGAAGAAGATTGGTTATTAGCATGGAGTAATATGCTTGAGAAGCATAATTTGACAGAAAATAAATGGTTGAAGAATGTGTTTGATGTGAGAGAAAAATGGGCAATGGTATATGGACGTCATACTTTTACAGCAGATATGGTGAGCACGCAACGTAGTGAAAGTATGAATAATATTTTGAAAAGATACTTGAAGAGCAGCTATGACTTATTGTCCTTCTTTGAACACTATGAGAGAGTGTTGGGTGATCGACGATATAAAGAATTAACTGCAGACTTCAAAATGATGCATACCTTGTCAGTATTATCTGCTTCAGTAGAGATGTTGCAACATGAAGAAGTGTATACCCCTGAAGTTTTTAGCTTGTTTCAGAAGCAATATACAGTTATCGGTGATTATGTTGCAAAAAAGGTCAGTAAGTCTGATATGGTGTATGAATACACAGTATCTTATCGTGGTGGACCGAAAGAGCATTTGGTTAATTATGATGCTATAAACCAAACCGTAGAGTGTAGCTGCATGAAGTATTCTTTTGCTGGGATCTTATGTCGTCATGCATTGAAAGTGTTGGATAAGAAGGATGTTAGAAGAATTCCATCTAACTACATCTTGACTCGATGGACTAAAGAGGCAAAATCACGAAGCATATATTCTTATCGTACGAGACAACTAATGGATCTGTAACACAATCGATTGGAAAGCGTTACAGCCATTTATGTCGAAATTTCCGTGAGATTGCATCCTTTGCTGCTGAACATGTAGAATTGACGATGTGTGCAAATGAAGCTGCATGTCAGTTGCTTAAAAAGTTAGAGGAAAAGAAAAAGGAACTTGTGAAAGCTAATGCATGGATGCTATCAACTTCACATGTTGAACCTGTAGAAGGAGAAGAAGGCGAGAAAATTTCAAACGTAAGTGGAATTAAAAGAAAAGCTACTGTTGGACGACCAAAGAACAAAACAGTCGGACCTCATGGTCGGTATTTGAATGCTCTTGAAACAAAAAACGTGGTACATCAAAGAGAAAATTATCATTTCAGGTATTTGATAAATATTTTTTTTTTTTTGCATATGTTCAATTTCCACCATAATGTGACTTAATCAATTTGTGTATTTATACTAATGACAAGATAAATTTGATAAATGTTTCAGGACTCAACTCCTATTTCTGATACCCGTTATCTGTTGCTACCACCGATCCGACCTTACCGACATAATTATTTTCCTCTTGACTACAAGTAAATATTTTATTTTTAGTTTTTATATTTTAATTATCTGTTATTTTTATAATTTGAAATTTTATATTTTGTAGGAATTTGACAAGTGTTGTGGTGATTTAGCCTAAGCTCTATTATTTTGAAGTGGACAACACAAGAAACTGTTGAAACTCTATTATTATCTAGCGATTATTTAATTTTTGTTACATGTTTTTGTTTAGAGGCCAAGTCGTTATATTCATGAACAATTCTGAAACTATTTCAATATCTCTCCTCGAATTCTTCGTTGATACTTACTCATTCTCTTTTCCGTTTTTTTTCTGGTTATTTGATACATATTGATTTGACATTTACTCAACTTACGTGATTCTCTACGTCCTATAGTAGACTATCTGCAAATCCAAATATTTACTACTTGTGGTGTTTGTTCAGATCGTTGAGCTTTGTCCATTTGATTAATAAGGTCCAACTGTTCTTTCTTTTACATTTTGGAGTTGCAGTTCATCGATTTCTTCTTGGAGAAAATAAAAGCAACGACTTTAACAAATAGTTAGTGGTCCCTACAATTCTGTATTTTTTTCCTTTTCGTACATGAGACAATTAGTTAGTGGTTTCCATAATTAATTTTAATTGTTTTGGTTTATTTAAATAATATGAATTATTTTATTAAGATGACATGGCTAATTGATTGGTTATTAAGGTGGGGGTGAATGAGATGGGTTCACCCCTAGGGGTGAACCCAAGAATTGTTCATTAATTATAGAAATTTTATCTAATTTTGGGAGATTTTCAAAAATACCTCATTTTCTATGTCACTTTTTAAAAATACCCTTTGATGGTGTCCATTTTCAAAAATACCCTTTTTAATATATAAAATGACAAAATTATAAACCCTAAACCCCAAATATTAAACACTATCCCTTAAAAACTATACCTTAAATGTAAATTGGGAATCCAAACCTAAAAAAATAAATTCTAAAAATTAATTTAACATTGGGTAATTGTGTAAAAGAGGGCAAAAATGAAAATATTCAAAAAAATGGGCATTTTTGAAAAGGGGTATGCCAAAAGGGCATTTTTAACAAATTCTCTATAATTTTATTATATTTTTAAGATATAAATTAATTTAAATATTAACTAATTTTAATATAAGTTACTTTCATAGTTTCATTACAACTGTAATAAAACATAATAGTTATTTAAACAAAAAATTAAACAAGTTAACAAAATTAAACAAACAACCAGGAAAAGGTAAGCAAAACATAAGAAAAAAAAATAAGATTGAAATATGAGACACTAAGACAAAGATAGATTTATTTCTCTGAATTTACAAGGAATAATATAGCTTATTTTTCAAATAGGTTTATTTATCTGATATCACCAAAAACAATAAGTTACAAATTGAATGTAACGTTTTTTTAGTGAGAAGTATCCCAAACCTTAGGAATATGACCGATCCATATATAGCAAATTAAAAATTGTTACCATTCAAAAAACCAATGAAATTAATTATATAAATATCATATATTTTTATTAATTTTTAAGATATGAATTAATTTAAATATTAACTAATTTAAATCTAAGTTACTTTCATTACAGCTGTAATAAAACATAATAGTTATTTAAACAAAAATAAACTAGTTAACAAAATTAAACAAACAACAAAGAAAAGTTAAGCAAAATATAAGAGAAACAAATTAAGATTAAAATATGAGACACTAAAACAAAGATAGATGATTATTAATAACTAACAATACCAAACAATGTAATAATACAAAAGATTACAAAACATCAAATTTATAATCGTATACCGTAAGCGTAAATGATTTTAATTAGGGTTCTGGAAATAAATTGAAAACGATGAATAAGAGAGACGTATACAGAGAAAAATTAAAATTCATAGTATAATAAAAAAACCCAAAAGTGTTCAGTTGGGGAATTGAACCCTTAACTCAAATAATATGTGGTACATGAATGACCACTAGGCTACTTATATCACTATTATAGTATTAAGTATGCATAAACTAAACGCAAGGTGCCCTTGCACCCCCTCTAATGAACGTGGGTCCGCTAATGCTTCCGACAATATCCTTCTTTTTGACTTTTTGTCCTTCGGTCTTTTTAACGTCTTCCTCTTTTTCCTTGTTCTTATTTCTTCATTTTCTTCATTCTTTGTGCAGGGGCTCATTCCTTCAAAAACATTCAAAAAAATAAAATTAATTAGTATATTATAAAAACAAACCACATTGTTTCTCTCCTTTTCTTTTGTTTGAGTATAATTAAAAAATATCTATGTTTCAAGTAAAATAAAACAAAGTCAAAAACTCTTGTTGATATAGATATATACACTAAGGATTAAACGATTCACCTGCAACCATTGCTCCTATCACTCCAGCGAATACCACGTTCATCCCCATGTCCCTTGCGTTTCTTTCTATTTGTGTATAACACTTCTTTTGCAAAGTCTTAGTTATCACGATTTCCCCTATATTGCAAAAATTCTCTTAACTATGCAGCTTAATTAACTAACACGTACCTAATTTCATAGTGTATTTTACATTGTTTACTTCACCACATCATAACACAAAACCCAATCATGAGTTTTTACCACTCAAACTCGGTGCATTACTTTTCTTTTAAAAATTGTTGTTCATGCATGAGAGTTGATGACAGTGATGGACATGATTCTCATTTTGTATAAAACGTGTATATATATATATTTGACTTTCATAAAAGAATCTGAGATTTAACCTTAATCTGTCCTTCTATATTTCTTTATATTTTCGTTTTAATAAATAAGTTGCGGACTGAAATAATTAACGACACGGCATAAAACAATAAGACATATATACACGTACATATATATGCACACAAAACTAAGATCCGATCACAAAGACAACAATAAACATTCTCGAGATAGTCATCAAACCATGACAATTGACAAAGCAAAACCAAGCCAAAGAAAAACACGTACAACCAACCAGTCAGATGACAAATTCACTAATAACTGCAACTACTAATCAGCCATTCAACCATCACCGATTCTTCTCTCAAACCTTCAAATCTTGATTTCAATATTAGTAATCAAGAAAATGTTTATACCAAAAAAAGAAATATATATACAAACTTTAATAATATGTATTCAAGGATCAAAGCAAAAGAGACTTTGAATTTTCTTTTTTTACATTACAAAAATATTAAGAACTAAATTTAAAGGGTCTTTAAGTTAAAGACACTTTTATCAAAAGTGTGTCTACTAAGACATAATGTCTTCAAATTTAAGACAGTACTCAATTGTTTCTTTATACTAGATTTTAACCCAGTAATAAGTAAATAACTATCAAATTTAATATTTTCTTTTCAAATTTACAATGAATGATATGGCTTATTTTCAAATAGGTTTATTTATCTGATATCACCAAAAAAGTTATGTTACAAATTGAATGCGACATTTTTTTTGTGAGAAGTATCCCAAACCTCAGGAATATGACCGACCCATATATAGCAAATTAAAATTTGTTACCACTAAAACAACCAATGATATTAATTATATAAATTTCATATACTTTTATTATATTTTTAAGAAATAAATTAATTGAAATATTAACTAATTTAAATATAAGTTACTTTCATTACAGCTGTAATAAAACATAATAGTTATTTAAACAAAAAATAAACAAGTTAACAAAATTAAACAAACAACAAGGAAAAGGTAAGCAAAACATAAGAAAAATAAATTAGGATTGAAATATGAGACACTAAAACAAAGATAGATGATTATTAATAACTAAAAATACCAAAAAAATTAATAATAAAATTTAATAGTTATTTAAACAAAAAATAAACAAGTTAACAAAATTAAACAAACAACAAGGAAAAAGGTAAGCAAAACAGAAAAATAAATTAAAATTGAAATATCAGACACTAAAACAAAGATAGATGATTATAAATAACTAACAATACCAAACAATTTAATAATAAAACATATTAGTTATTTAAACAAAAAATAAACAAGGTAACAAAATTAAACAAAAAACAAGGAAAAAGTTAAGCAAAACATAAGAAAAATAAATTAAGATTGAAATATGAGACACTAAAACAAAGATAGATGATTATTAATAAGTAACAATACCAAACAATGTAATAATACAAAAGATTACAAAACAACAAATTTATAATGGTATACCGTAAGAGTAGATGATTTTATTTATTTGCGTCATTATAATTTACTTTATATTTAATATTTCAAAAACATACTACAACGACTAAACTCTTATTCTTATTCTTATAATCTATGCGGAGGAGCTTCCGACAACATCCTCCTTCTTGGCTTTTTGTCTTTCGGTCTTTTTAATCTCTTCCTCTTTTTCCTCGTTCTTTTTTATTTCTTCATTTTCTTCATGCGGGGCTCATTCCTAAAAAGCTTTCATTTTTTTTTTTTAATTAGTGTATTATAAAAACAAACCACATTGTGGGTCCGAATGGTAACTGCGGTTTTAATAGTGCAGGACAAAAAATTTGGTAGTGCGGTACGGTTTAATTGCGGTGCGTGCGGGACAAATGTATTTGCGGGACAAGTGCGGTTATTCCAAAATAAGCGGTACAAAATCATGTTTGATTGGTGAAAAAAATAATTGCGGTTCACAATAAAATTATATATATGTATAGATTTTGTTGTTATAATTATATGAATAATCTAGTAAAAATATAGATAATTAAAATAATTATCTTCTTTATGTTCATAAAAAATATTTTGAATCTTAAATATCCAATTTTACTTAAACTAAAAATTTAACCTCTTATATAATTATTTTATGCGCAACTAAATTCTTATTTGTAAATTATTAATTTTTTGTACCTATCTACATATGTAAATTAATTATTATTTATTTTGTTATTCATAATTTATTAAATTAAGAAACAATTTTTTATAACATGTTTTAACAAATTCAATATACCAAAATATCACATGTTACTTTAATATTTATCCAATAATAGTGAAATGAAAATATTATATTATTTTAATATTATATAACAATGATATAAGAAGAAAGAGAGGAGAATAAATAGCCTAGGTAAAAGTATATATGTTGGAGAAATAATAATAAAAATAATAAAATATATAAATATCATATAATCGTTTGCGTTTTTCCTCCGACCGCTGCTTAATAACGTCTTTGTATTTGTACTGCGGTCCAAGGCATTTTCTCTTTCCAAAAAACGCACCCATCTCTATCTTTTCTTTATTTTACAAAACCACAAATTCATAATAATAATGGTGAATGGTGACTATGTGCGTTATTCATAATTTTTTTTGTCAATACCGCAAATTATACGCTTCCACTCAGGGCCTGTGTCTCTCATTTTCTTTTGTTATAATTAAAATAAATCTATGTTTCAAGTAAAATAAAACAAAGTCAAAAACTCTTAGTTGCTATATATATAGTTATATACTAAGGATTAAACAATTTACCTGCAGCCATTGCTCCTATAACTCAAGCAAATACCACGTTCACTCCCACGTCTCTTACGAACCTTAGAGCAAGTTCAACGGTGGATACTAAAAAAGATACTTAAATATGTTTTTAATTATATTATTTGGAAATATTGAAGTTAAAAACTTTTTTTAAAACTGTAAAATGGTAGATCCTAATTTTGGGTTCTTAAAATTTTTGAAAATTTTCAAAGGCTAATCACTGAAAGATAGAGGAACCTTAAAGCACTCAAAGTTTCAAGAAGTGATTTGTGTATTACATGAGACAATACTTTAACCACATAACAATTGAGACTTTACAATGGGATGATTTGTTTTCAGTTTTGCCAAAAGAAACAAGATTTTCAGTAAGATAACTCCTCACCTATAGAGTTTGGATTCTGGTTACCAGATTTAGCCTCACACAAGTTGAATTCCTAAAGGGTTCTTCGAACAGGTCTTGAGAGACCATTTGGTGGAACCAAGACTTTCTCTTTGTTACAATCATAATGTTGTGCTATGTGACTTGAAGGAACATGAGCTACTGAAGTATTTACGTTTGGTGGTGCGAATGGTTGGTACTAATGGAACTAGTGATGTTAATATGGGCTATATACCCGCGGGCCTAAACGGGTCCAGTATAAAAATTTAAGCCCGTGACCCGTTTATTTACACTATAAGATTAAACAGAGCTTTAATGGGTTGACCCGTTTAAACCCGCGGGTGTAACGGGCTTAATCAAAATTAAACGGGTAGCCCGTTAAAAAAAATTATAACTTTGTTTTACCAAACGCTGTCGTTTTATGATTAGGGTTTTCAAAACAACTATCTTATCCAAATCTCGCTGCCTCTGAACTTCAACGCCTTCGATGGACCTAAGATGAACATTCTTCGACCTCCGACCTCCGACCTCCGACGTCATCATCGTCGTTTCCACCTTACCCAAACTCCGCTCCTTTAACCCCACCGGTGGTTTTCTCTCTCACCCACATCCCTGTAAACCTCTGCTTCACTGCCACTAGCGACGTAGCACAACTCTGTTCCACCCAAATAATCTATTTTCAGTACACACACTCTCTCTCTCTTCGATGGACCTAAGATGAATATTCTCCGACCTCCGACAAAATCATCATCGTTTCCACCTTACCCAAACTCCGCTCTTTTAACCCCACCGGTGGTTTTCTCTCTCACCCACATCTCCGGTGGTTTTCTCTCTCACCCACATCCCCGTAAATAATCTATTTTCATTACAAAATTTTCAATTTTATTAATTAATTAAAGATAAATGTAAATACCAAATAATTGTGAATTTGACTAAAAAGGATTACACAGAAATACAGAATCAATAAGATAGGTAAGAATTTTGTCTTTTTAACAAAAGAAAGTAAGAGATATTAGAAACAATTATTAGTATTAAAAGAAAAATAGCTTAAACGGGCATCACAGGTGTGTGTAAATTTAACGGGTTTAAACGGGTTCGTGTTTAAATGGGTATAAAAAAGTTTCTGCTAAATGGATAAGGGTTAAACGGGCCGGGTTTAAACGGGCCGGGTATGCCCATATTAACATCACTAAATGGAACTCTTGCACATGGATTGGTATCGATGTCTCCTCAAGTTCATATTCAAGCTCATTCTGCATAAAAGTTTTAAAAAGAGTAAACACAATTAACTTTTCAGACCAAATTCAAGATCTTTGGACTTCTAGTATGCGAAGCTAGTCAAACAAAAGGAAGAGGTCATAATCAATCCAAATACCAATAACTTAAGTACAAGCTTAAAGCTAGAGTGATCAATAAAAAAAAGCATGCACTTCAAGATCAAAAGACCATAACTTTTGATCAGTAAGACCATTTATCAGATTTATATATCGATGAGAACAATTTCAAAGTGTCTATCTATCTCCAACGATTCAATAAACGACAATCGAACAACTCAAAGAGTGTATAGCAAACAGGGCAAACAAGACCAAAACAACAACAGAGGAATCAAAATTGGATATTCATGAAATTCAGTAATACCCTCACCAATAACTTTAAACATCAACCAAAACAAAACAAAGCCTCAAGATAGTGAACCAAAATCAAACAAGAATAAGTATTGGCTTTTTATCGAACCCAGAAACCAAAATTGAGACTTTGATATAGAGAACATACCATGCCGCGACGTTCACCGGCGAGGAAAGAGACGCGTTGATGGTTCATGGCATGTATAGAGCTTAGAGAGTGAATTAGCAGCACCTTGAAACGCTCCATACATTGTTCGATCAACCTCATCAAGCCGGTGGCTTCCTCGGATTTTTGCTTCTTCACCATTAGAGTCCGAACAAATCACAAACCCTAGGAACGAGGACTCGTCGACCACCCAACCTCTCTTAGCGCCTCAATGGCTCAATCACACCCTCAGTTGCAATTGAGAGAGAGATACCAAACCCTAGATGAATTTTTTTGAGATCGGCTTGTGAAATGAAAGAGAGAGGAAAAAAAAAAGCTTTCGTCGATGTTTTTTTTTTCTTTTGTTAAATTCACGAACCAATCAGAGACAGGCACATATAAGATGAGAATCGATACTAAAAATGCTTAATTAAGAATCAATTTTAACCTTTATCATGTATTATGATTTATTTTTATTCTTAAGCAACCCTAAAAACCCTTTAAATACCACCGTTGTACATGCTCTTAGCACTTCGTCTTTATGAGGCACACGACTCATGTTTGATTGTTTTTTTTTTCTTGTTTTGTCTGTGTATATATTGAATTGTAATTTCCCATAAATTTTTTTGGAAGATTTATTCACGTGTCATACATTTTAGGTAATATTACCAAAAACCATAAAAACTTTTTTTTATTACTATCATATTTCAGATCTATTTTCTATATCCAGGGTATCCTTGTTGCATGTTAGAGAAAAAATGTAATTACAAAGAATGTCATTGTCACGTCAGAAAAATCGAGTCGCCACGTCGAAAATCGCTGACGTGTATTAAATTACTCAGCTGTAAAGCGCTACAGCGGTAATGACAGCTGATTCACCTGCAGCCATTGCTCCTATCACTCCAGCAAATACCACGTTCACCCCCACGTCCCTTGCGAACCTTAGACCATCTTCACTAGAGAAACTCATCTAAGTTGCTCAAAATTAAACTAATCATATAATTAATATTAAACTAATCAAAGCAACCCACTAACAACTTTAAACAAAATCACCCTCCACTAGAGAAATCCTATCAAAATTGCTTAATCATTATTATTCAAATTTTTTTAAAAATTACATTTTCTTAATTATATGTAAACCTTTAATTTAATCAAATTGTTTGTACAAACATTCATCAATTCGCTGGACCACCAAAAAAGAGGTGGGAACAGACCTGAGTTTTCTTGACAAGGCTTGACAGGAGCTTCACATAGAAGATCCTCCATTTTGTCAATTGAGTCATTGTCACTAGCACTAGCTGCAAAGCTTCCTTCAAGTCTGAATCTCCACACGACCAAACAGATTTTGAACCAATTGGAGGCAGCAAAACGTCCTATTTATAAGTAGAAACATAACCTGCAGTTTTAAAAACCAAAACCTGAAAGTGTTCAAAACAGAAATTGCAGTTTTCAAAACAAAAACCTGCAAGAACAAAAATTGCAGTTTTCGCTCTATCACTCTATCAAAACAGAAATTGCATTTTTCACTCTATCACTAATAGAGAGGCAAACATCATAAATAGTTTTTGAGATGTACAGTTCATTGCCAACCACCAAAAGAACTCCGACCAAAGATATCAACTCACAATGTATTGGTGGCTCTGATGGGAACGTTATTTGAATGAAGACATTGTGATCAGACCTGCAAAGTCCAAATACGAGGCTAGACTGAGTAGACCAAATTCTCCAACACTCTCCCTATAGGTCATGCTGCTGCACTGCATCCCGCACCTAGAGAGAAGAGCATTCTGCTGCAGAACGTCTTCACCGCTTTCACATAATGCACTCTTCCAAATGTTTCACCAACTCTCTGTTTCATAAGTTGAAGAGGGGTAAACGAAATTTGAATAACACATCAAATAGCAATTAATGTTTATGTTTTGAGTGCAGCCATAAAATGAGAAAGAATACCTTGAAGTTTGCTATGTATATATCTGCAGTAGAGTATAACGAGGAAACAGAGGTCGTCGTTGGAGTCCCCAGAATCGATCAAGTTAAGTTCTCTTGAGATTGACGGCATCTGCATGCTTCTTGATTTCATCGACTGATGGCTTGGGAGCACCTCCAAATCAGGTCTGCAGAATCGTGTTTACAATGTCTTCTCTAGGAAGTGTTTCTGCGGTCTGAGAGTTATCAGAAGAGAGGTTATGTGTGGAGAACTCTCTGTTTCTACGGAGAACAAGGTAACCAATGGCAGCTAAGTAAAGGGAAATGCCAGAGAACTAAAGCAGAGTGGAGAAAGAGATTGTGCCTGTGAAGTTGTAACATCCGCGAACCGAAATCCCGGTTTAGGGGTTGCATCGGTGGATGCACTATGTGCATTGGTCGATGCAAGGCCGGTTTTGTGCGGTCGAGTTTAAGTTTAACGCTACGTTTTCGGTTAGGAAAAATCCTTAACTCGAGTTTTTGTCTCATTAGTCGTGTTTAGCCGCTTTTGAGAGAAAGAAAAGAGAGAAAAGGTGTTCCTAAGTGTTCTTGAGGAGGTTGGGAGATTGGAAGCTGTTCTTGTAGAGATCTGTAGCTAGGATTGTTGTAGGAGCTTGCTGGAAGTGTTTACTTGCTTGTTTGAGGTTCATAATCGTCTTGGCAAAGGTAAGTGCATGACCATGGATTATCTAAGCTGGAGATGTCTCTGATCTGCTTGTTTATGTGTTGTTGGCTTGTTAGAATGTTATTTGGGACGTTAGGAAGCTTTCTTGTGGCTTGGGATAGAGTTTTGTGGTTGTAGGAACGAAGATCCGGCGAGAAGCTTCGGAGAAAAACGATGCTCGGCATGTGCATCGGTCGATGCACTTTGTGCGTCGGTCGATGCAAGTGCGAGGATGGTGTGTAAAACCTAGGATTTTTGTGCTATGTCGAGCATGCGTCGGTCGATGCAGTGTGTGTTGGTCGATGCAAGCTTATTTCGGTCGATGCAACCCCATCTGGTGTATGTCGATGCATGCTTGGTGTCGGTCGATGCAGTCCTGGTTTGTTATTGTTGATTTCTTGATTGTTGGTTGATGGTTAGAGATGTCTCTATTGCTTGTGTGTATAGTCCAGTAGATGGGAGAATGGCCGTACTGAGTGTTTATAAAATACTCATGCATTGGAATTTGTGTTTGTGGTGTAGGTAAAGGAAAAGTGTGATCGTGGAATCAAGGCAATGAAGAGGAGGATGTTCTAGTGGCTCGTTTGGTTGTCTTGCTTCTGTTAGGTTGCTAGAGTTAAGTCCTAGAATGTTGTTTAGGATTGCTGGTTCCCTGGTTTATGTTGATTGGATCATTAGTGTATGAATGAAATTATTACTGGTTATTATTTATTGGTTATTGGATTATTGGATATTTATTGGTATTATTATTTCCGTTGTTTAGTGTGATTGTGGTTAGGTGGCTAGTGGGTATGGGACCACCAGCTATAGAGTGTTTATTTTATTATTATTATTATTATTATTATTATTATTATTATTATTATTATTATTATTATTATTATTATTATTATTATTATTATTATTATTATTATTATTATTATTATTATTATTATTATTATTATTATTATTTATTATAAAAAAACGAGTCGGGTCGTTTCAGTTTGGTATCGAGCCCTTACGGTTCTAGGTTTGGGTTCACTAGGCTTTGTGCTGTAGATGTTTAGGGTTTGCATGCTTTGATTGATTATGTGAGTTAGTCAATTGTGTGTGGCATGGAGTCCTAGAAATCCTCTTTTAGCCTACAGTGTGATTTCATGGTGAGTTTATGTTTTTGTGTTCTGTTTAAATTGCTTGCTTAGCCTTCTGTTCATGGTAGTGCGAATGGTTAGAGAGGATGCTGTTGTTGGTCGTGGACGCGGTCATGGTCGTGGTAGGGTCAGAGGCCCAATGGTTAGTGATACTGTGGACCAGAGTGTAACAGTTGAGGGTGTTGGCGAGTCGCAGGGTGTCAAGGAGGATTCCATGAGTGTGGCCGGAGGGGGCGGTATTGGTGCTCGAGTGGCCGGTGATGCTAGGTTCCCGGGTGTGGGAGTTCCAGCGGGTGGATTCCCTGGAGTTGATGTTGCGATTTGCTAGCACAGGTGTTGGAGTGGTTGCCAGCAGTGGTACCGGCTCAGGCTCAGGTAGTGCCACCAGTGGTGGTGGATGAGTGGCAGCCAATGGCTGCGGATGCGGGAGCTCATGGACATTATGTGTCTATGTTGAGAGAGATGCGTGGCATCGATACTGCGCAGTTTTCGGGAGGTACAGATCCTACTGCTGCAGATGCGTGGAGGACGAGTGTGGAATGTAACTTCAAGACTCTGAGATGTCCTGAAGAGTTCTGGGTGGACATAGGGGTCCACCAATTGGTTGGTGATGCTCAGGTGTGGTGGATGTAGTGACCCTCACTACATAATGAAATTTTTCCTAAGGAATTGGTCCGAGAAGGGATCTAGAGGGAAAGATTGGAAGCACAGAAGAACTGCTGAGAAATAATCCGCTAAAATAATATTTTTATTAAGTGGAATTAGTGGAGGGAGGTAGAGACTAATTAATTATTATTTAATTAATTAGTGGAGACTCCACTAGCAATTATTTAATTGCAAAAGAGTATGTGGAGAGGAATATTCCTCAACACTCGATTTATCTCTTGGAGATAGTGGAAGAGAATATTTCATTTGAGTGGTGAATAAATAAAGATGTGGCGAAGCATATTCCACTCGATTTTGTGAGAGATATAGTTAGTGGGAGGGAATATTCCCCACCATTGCATGCAAGGAGTGGCGAGAGAGTGACACCTCACTCCTTTGTTTTTGCTAAGTGGGAGATGAGTAAATGTGGTGATGACACCTAACCCCTGCATGTGTCAAGAGGAGCTCGCCCACACTCTCTATAAATAGCCTCTCATTTTCTCACTTGGAGAGAAAAAGAGAGAGAGACGCCAAGGGGCTGCTGGCGAGAGAAAGAGAAGAGAAAAGAGAGATTTTTCTTCTAAGTGTGAGAAGAGAGAGTTGAGAAAGCTTCATCTGTGTGAAGATCGGTTGAAGCAAAGTGGAGATTGGGTTGCAGAAGTTGAAGATCTGCAGAAATCTATGAGTTTCAGGGTTGCATTTATGTTGATCTAGCTTAGTGTGGTAGATCCAAGCTAGGGTCGACTTGCATGTGCATGTAGTTGCATTCTTCTTAATTTCTTGTTATTTCTTGAAGTTTTGCATGTGTGGTTGGGGGATTCCATGGTTGATCTCAAGCGTTGAACTGAGACTTCCGCTTGATTGATGTGTTGCATGCTAGATATCAACTGAAAATGGAATTTCCACTTGATTGATGCATTGCATGTTGGATCTCATGTTGGATCCGCTTGTTGAATTTATTGCATGTGAGGAATCCCCTAGTTGATCTCAAGTGTTGAAGTGGGACTTCTGCTTGATTGATGAGTTGCATGCTAGATATCAAGTGTGAAATGTGATTTCCGCTTGGTTGATGCATTGCATGTGAGATCTCAAGTGTGAAAATGGGATTTTCCGCTTGAGTGATGTGTTGCATGGTAGACCTCAAGTGTGATGGGATCCACTTGATGGTTCTAGTGCATGTGAGTTTAACCATGGTAAACCTCAAGCATTGATGGGATCTGCTTGATGGATTTATTGCATGTGTTGTTGTGTGTTGTTTTTGTTTAGGTTTATGATTCTTTAAGGTCATAAACCTACAACCTTGAATTGTTATCTTAGTGAGTGGCGTTGTGATGGGATCCGACGGCCAGAAGCGCACTAAGAGAGATATGTTCGTCCTTCCCTGAGTTTCCGTTGCGGCATGCATCCTGGCTATGTATGTTGTGGCGAAGAGCTAGGTCTGGCTCACTACCAAGACCGATACTTACACGACGGTGTATTTGGTGTTTTATTATGATTGCGTGCCTTTGTGGCTGCAAGGCAGAGATAAAAGCGTGAGGGAAAGGAAGGCGGAATATTTGGGCCCTAGTAAAACTTGTTATAAAACTTTTTCTTGTTTTTTTTTTCCAGTTTTGCTTGTTGTGTGTGTTTCCTTGTGATTTGGGGTTGGGATGGGAAACTAGCGTTTGCAGGATCCTTGAGACTCACTAAGTAATCTTAGATTACTTAGGGATAGAACTCTCTCCTGCAGGTGACCAGTTGTGGGGAATTAGAGGGCGTGTTGGACGATAGAAGCCCGAAGATAGTTTTTGTACCTTGTGTAAAGTCGAAGTATGTATATTGGATAAAAAATTATGTATAATATTTTTGGCATTAGGCCTGGCCATAAACTCTATTTATCTTTTGTTAAACTTTGTCAAATATTTATTAAGTTAATATAGTATTTGGTTTTATATTCGTGTACGAGTTACGGTTGATGGCGACCTATTGTGGGTGGCTCAACACTTGGTTATCACAAGGGTTAAAAAGCCTAAGTGATGGCTAAAGTGGTGGAAATATCATCAATGGACTGGCTAGGGGCCGGAATGTGTTTTAGGTCCTCGGCTGGATCGTTGATGATTATTTCCAAGTGACGTTACCGGGCCGGTTTGGGACGGTTTAGTCTTAGAACGGTTTGGGGTCGTTATAGTGGAGATCAGTGGCTGCTAGGAGAGTGCAGAGGGAGTTGACTTGGGCTGACTTTGTGGAGGAGTTCAACCGCAAGTACTTTCCGAGGGAGGCATTGGACTAGTTGGAGGTGCAGTTCCTTCAATTATCTCAAGGGACACGGTCAGTGCGGGAGCTGGACTTGGAGTTCAATCGACTTCTGTGTTATATGGGTCGGGCTATGGAGTCTGAGGAGGCCCAAATTAGGAGGTTCATGAGGGCTCTTCGTGATGATTTGAGGGTCCATTGAAGAGGACGGAGTTATGTTACGCGTGCAGAGTTGGTTGAGACTGCAGCGGAGATTGAGGAGGATATCCGGACACAGGCAGTGACGGTTGGTTCAGCGGTGCAGCCTAGGAAGGCTCATCATCAGGGAGGTTCTAGCAAGGGAGGCAAGCCTGCACAGGGGACCAAGAGGAAGTGGGAGGCTACGCAGAGACCGAGTGGTGCAGGGTGCTTTGGTTGTGGGAGTATGGATCACAAGGTAGCTAGCTGTCCCTAGAGGAGTGCTCCGACGGCAGCGGTTCGTGTATGCTATCATTGCAGGGAGCCTGGGCACATCAAGCCCAAGTGTCCTAAGTTGCAGCAGATGGCAGTGGGTGCGGTTCAACATGTGGTGCAGCCTAGAGTGCAGTAGGTAGCACGGATTGAGCAGGCGCCATGGTGTACACAATGGTCGAGCCTGGTGGAACCTGTGCCAGAGCGATCACATGTATAATTTCTGGTACTTAAACTTTGTGAATTTCAGTAGGTTCAAATTTTATGTTTTTCCTGTGATAAAGTGTTAGGTTCTCAACACATGAGGTTTGTGTAGGGAACTTGTTGGTGGGCGGGTTTAAGTCCCATGTTATGTTTGATTCTGAAGCTACTCATAGCTTAATTACTCTAGAATGCGCATAGAGTGCTGATATCAGAGAAGATCCCGGGGAGCGTGTAGGAGTTGTCAGAGTTGCGGGAGGCAAGTTTCTGAGAGTCATTGGACGAGCGAAGGGAGTTGATATTCAGATCGCGGGAGAGTAGTGGCCAGCGGATTTGCTTATTAGTCCAGTGGAGTTATATGATGTTATTCTTGGGATGGATTGGTTGCATTGACATATGGTACATCTGGATTGCTATCTGGGTAGAGTGGAGTTTGAGCGTCCAGGAAGGAAGTTGGTATTTCAGGGTATTAGACCGACTTCAGGGAGTCTCGTGATCTCGGCCATGCAGGCCGGGAAGATGATCGAGAAGGGCCGTGAGGCTTATTTGGTCACTATATCAATGCCAGAGTAAGTGGGGCAGTCTATGGTTAGCGGTATTCAGGTTGTTGAGGAATTTGAGGATGTGTTCAAGTCGTTGCAGGGATTACCACCATCTCGGTCTGATCCTTTCACGATTGAACTGGAACCGGGGACGACGCCGTTATCCAAGGCTCCTTACAGAATGGCTCCAACAGAGATGGCAGAGCTGAAGAAGCAGTTAGAGGATTTGTTGAGCAAGGGATTCATCCGTCCTAGTGTATCACCGTGGGGAGCGCCAGCGTTATTTGTTAAGAAGAAGGATGAGAGTTTCCGCTTGTGTATTGATTATCGGGATTTGAACCGGGTCACTGTGAAGAACAAGTACCCTCTTCCCAGGATCGATGAGTTGTTGGATCAGTTGAGAGGTGCTACTTGGCTCTCCAAGATAGATCTAGAGTCGAGTTATCATTAGATACCGATAGATGAGGCAGATGTGAGGAAGACTACGTTCAGGACGAGGTATGGGCATTATGAGTTTGTGGTGATGCCTTTTGGCTTGACTAACGCGCCAGCAGCGTTTATGAGATTGATGATAGAAGTTTCTGGACGTGTCTGTCATCATTTCATCGACGACATCCTGGTTTATTCTAAGAGTCCTAAGGAGCATGCAGTGCATTTGAGAGCAGTTTTGGAGAAGCTGCGGGAGCAGAAGTTGTTTGCTAAGTTGAGCAAGTGCAGTTTTGGCAGCGTGAGATGGGTTTTCTGGGTCATATTGTTTATGCAGAGGGGGTTTCTGTAGATCCGGAGAAGATTCAGGCTATTAGGGATTGGTCTAGACCGCAAAATGCCACAGAGATCATGAGTTCTTGGTTTGGCAGGTTATTACTGGAAATTTGTGTAGGGCTTTGCAAGTAAGGCACGTCCGATGACTAAGTTGACAGGGAAGGATGTTCCTTTTATATGGTCACAGGAGTGTGAGGAGGGCTTTGCAAGCCTTAAGGAGATGTTGACTACTACGCCAGTTTTGGCTTTGCCCGAGCAGGGAGAACTCTATGTGGTTTATACAGATGCATCCAGAGTTGGTTTGGGGTGTGAGTTGATGCATCATGGGAAGGTGATTGCCTACGCTTCGCAGCGGTTGCGCAAGCATGAGGACAACTATCCTACTCATGATTTGGAGATGGCTGTTGTAGTTTTTTCCCTGAAGATTTGGAGATCTTATCTTTATGGTGCAAAAGTACAGTCGTTTACAGATAATAAGAGCCTGAAGTATATATTCACTCAGCCTGAGCTGAACTTGAGGCAAAGGCAGTGGATGGAGCTGGTGGCGGATTATGATTTGGACATAGCCTATCACCCTGGTAAGGCTAACTTGGTTGTAGAGGCTCTGAGTCGGAAGAGGGTAGCTTCGGCTCAGGAGCAGGAGATGGAGTCTCTGGTAGGAGAGATCAATGCGTTGAGTTTGTGTGCTGTTTCTCAGGAGCCGTTGGGTTTGGAGGCGGCTGATAGAGCGGATCTTCAGAGCAGGGTGCGGTTGGCTCAGGAGAAGGATTTGGGGCTGGTGAATGCCTCTAAGGACGTTGATTCATAGTATCAAGTCTCAGCTAATGGTATTATTTTGGTGCATGGGCAGATTTGTGTGCCCAAGGATGAGGAGTTGAGGCAGGAGATCCTGAGAGAGGATCATGTGAGCATGTTTTCGATTCATCCAGGAGCGACTAAGATGTACCATGATCTCAAGAGGTACTATGACTAGGTCGGGATGAAGAAGGATATAGCTAGTTGGGTCACGAGGTGCGATGTGTTTCAGCTTGTGAAGGCTGAGCATCAGGTTCCGGGCGGGTTGCTGAAGAGTTTACCCATTCCAGAGTAGAAGTGGGATATGATCACGATGGACTACGTGGTAGGTTTGCCGGTGTCTCGGACTTTTGATGCTATTTGGGTAATTGTGGACCGGTTGACTAAGTCAGCACACATTTTCTGGCCTTTAAGAAGACTGATGGAGCAACGGTCTTGGCTAAGAAGTATGTGAAGGAGATTCTAGGTTTGTCTTCAGTATGTGAAGGAGATTCTAGGTTTCATATCAGGTTGCATGGGGTGCCAGCGAGTATTGTGTCTGATAGGGATTCTAAGTTTCACTTCAGTGTTCTGGAAGGCATTTCAGGCAGAGATGGGCACTAAGTTGCAAATGAGTACAGCTTATAATCCCGAGACAGATGGACAGTCAGAGAGGACGATCCAGATGCTGGAGGATTTGCTGAGGATGTGTGTGTTGGATTGGGGTGGTCATTGGGCAGATCACCTGAACCTGGTAGAATTTGCTTACAACAACAGCTATCAGGCGAGTATCAAAATGGCTCCTTATGAGGCTTTGTATGGGAGGCCATGCCGTACACCGTTATGCTAGACTCAGGTGGGGGAGAGGAGCATGTTCGGGGCAGAGAGACCTCAGAGAAGATTCGGGTTCTCAAACTGAACGAAGGAAGCTCAGGATAGGCAGATGAGTTATGCTGATAAGAGGAGGAAAGATCTTGAGTTTCAGGTAGGAGACAGAGTGTACCTCAAGATGGCCATATTGCGGGGTCCAAACTATGAGAACTCTCACACACACACCGTCCGTACAAGGAGATGGGCCGTCCGTACCATTTAGTGTCTTAACGAATCCAGCCCATGCTGAGAAGTCTCCAACGGTCAAGGAACATCTAGATCCTTCCTCAAAGAGACGTTGGCGAGTTTGAGACAAGTGGGAAGCTTAAGTCAACCAATGATCACATGTTTAGTTTAAGAAGGGATGTCGCTATCATTATGTGTAATTGTGTACAACATCTACTTAGAATATTCTCCTTGTAATTGTCTATAAATTAGCTTGTATATAGGAACCATATCAAGTAAGAAATAATAATTTCTTCTTCTACACTTCTACACTCTCTCGATTCTTATCTCCAAACTCATTACACTTTCTTGAACTTACTCATTACTTGCGACCTAAGCTATAATTCTTTCTTCTCTAAATTTACATGGTATCAGAGCCTTGTTGTTCCATATTCTCATTCTCACACCCACCAAACGCTTTCGCTCTAATCTCTCTTATCTTTTCTGTTTGACTTTAAAAGTCTCATCTCTTTATCCGTTGGACAATAGCATTAACCAACGGTAACTTCGACATGGAAGGCACCAAGACCTTGATTGTTCCAGTTACTCTCAAAGAAGAGAACTACTTGTTGTGGGCAAGAACCACAAAGACGGTACTATGTGGCCGAGGGCTTTGGACCCATATTACATCGAGTGAAGCTCCAAAGGAAGAACCAACCCATGACGGCAAAGATGTGGTCACTAGCGGTGAAGAAAAATGGTTTCAAGAAGACCAAAGCGTTCTCGCCATCATTCAGAACTCCCTTGATGCTCCAATACTTGAAGCCTACTCGTATTGCGAAACGGCCAAGGATCTATGGGACACATTACAAAATGTGTTCGGTAACACCACCAATTTAAACAAGTGTTTGAGATCAAGAGGGCCATTAATAATCTCAGTCAAGAAGATATGGAGTTCACCAAACATTTTGGGAAATTTCGGTCTCTTTGGGCCGAGCTTGAGATGCTCCGACCGGCCACCCTCGATCCGACCATCTCAAACGAACGGCGAGAACAAGATAAGGTGTTCGGCCTCCTACTAACCCTGAACCCCTCCTACAACGATCTCATCAAACACATCCTAAGGTCTGATAAACTGCCAAGTCTTGATGATGTGTGTAACCATATTAAGAAGGAACATGGCTCCATTGGGTTGTTTGGAGGCAAATGAGAGCTAGTGACGGCTAACAACGTGGAGATAGCTTCCGCAAACAAAGGGTTCTACCGACACGATGACAAAAATCCACCTATTTGTGACCATTGTAAGAAGCCTGGCCACTTCAAGAGCCGTTGCTGGATTCTTCACCTTCACCTCCAAGTCAACCGAGCCATGACAAACCGAGGAGGACAAAGAGCACATCAAGCGACCATGGTGGGGGAAGCAGTGACCACCGAACCAAACAATAGAGTCCTTGAAGGGAATGGCACTGCACTAGCTTCCTCTTCGGAGCTAGTAAGGAAGTCAGACCTAGAAGCCCTCATCAAAGCCCTTAAAGAGGCCTCCGATAACTCCTTTCTTTCTTTAAAACCGAATAAACCTCTCATTGTTGATTCTTGTGCATCACATCATAAGATTAGTGATTCTAAGTTGATTAGTGACATTAAACCTGCTATAGGAAATGTGATTATAGCTAATGGTGAGAAAGTACCTGTTGAGGGAATAGGAAGCTTGAAATTATTTGATAAATCATCCAAAGCATTTTATATGCCTAGTTTCGCTTCAAACGTTTTATCGGTTAAAAGAGCTACCACTGATTTAAATTGCTATGCAATATTTGGTCCTAATGATGTTTATTTTCAGGATATTGAGACAAGTAAAGTTCTTAGCCAAGGTGTCAGTCAAGATGACCTCTACTTGCTTAAGGACCTAATCTATCTTCTTCAAATTTGTCTTGTTTTAGCTCAATTAATGTTAATGAAAACAATGTTATGTGGCATGCTAGACTAGGACTTCCCCCATTCTCGAGCTTTAGAATTAATATTTCCAAGTATTTCTTTAAAAAATGATGAGTGTGAGGCTTGTATCCTTGGTAAACATTGCAATTCTATTTTTCCTAAGTCATTGACTATTTATGAAAATTGTTTTGATTTGGTTCACTCTGATGTTTGGACATCCCCATGTTTATCTAGAGAAAATCAAAAATATTTTGTTACATTTCTTGATGAAAAATCTAAATACACTTGGCTTACCTTCTTTCCTACTAATAATAGAGTTCTTGAAGCTTTCATTAGTTTTCAAAATTATGTAACTAACCATTATAATGCAAAGATTAAGATTTTGAGATCAGATAATGGTGGGTAGTACACAAGTCATGCTTTCAAACAACACCTCACCAAACATGGCATAATTTATCAAACAAGCTGTCCATACACCCCACAACAAAATGGTGTGGCAGAACTGAAGAATAGACACCTGATGGAAGTGGCCCGCTCTATGATGTTCTACACCAACGTTCAAAAATGATTTTGGGGATACGCGGTGCTTGCGGTGAGTTACCTAATCAACCTTATCCCTACAAAAATCCTCCAAGATGTATCACCATTTGAGGTATTGAACAAGGAAAAGCCCATTTTTGATCACTTACGTGTTTTTGGGTGTATGTGTTTTGTGTTAAATTTAGGAGAACTACGAGACAAGCTTGATGCCAAGAGTACTAAGAGCATGTTTCTGGCTTACTCTACTACTCAAAAGGGCTATAAATGCTATGATCCTGAGACTAGACGAGTGTTGGTGTCTCTTGCTCATTTTCCTTTGGACCACCAGGCCTTCCTCGGCCAAGTAGACAAACATTGGGTACCACAAACCTATGATGAAGCCAAGGAACATAAGGTGTGACATGATGCAGTCAGCGATGAAAAGATGGCCATGGAGCAAAACCACACGTGGGACAAGGCAGATTTACCAAAAGGCAAGACAGCAGTCACCTCTCGGTGGATCTTTACTATTAAATACAAGAATGATGGGGAGATTGAACGCTATAAGGCGAGACTTGTCGTACGTAGATGTACACAAACATATGGGGAGGACTATCTTGATACGTCTGCCCCGGTTGCGAAACTCCATACAGTCCGAGTTGTTCTCTCGTTGGCTACGAACCTGGATTGGGAACTTTGGCAAATGGATGTCAAGAATGCATTCTTGCAAGGCGACCTCCACCTGGCTTAGAAGAGACTAACGGTCTGGGAAAAGTTTTCAAGCTCAACAAAGCCATTTATGGTCTAAAACAATCACCAAGAGCATGATACCACAAACTAAGCACCACCTTGCTTGGGAGAGGCTTTCGCAAATCAGAAGCTGATCATACTCTTTTCACACTACTAAGCGACAAAGGTATTATAGTCATTCTAGTATATGTTGATGAAATCATCATATCTGGAAATGACAAGGTAGGCATTCAAGATACTAAAAACTTTCTTAAATCAGTTTTTGACATTAAAGACCTTGGAGAGCTTAAGTATTTTCTTGGGATAGAGGTATATCGGTCTAATGAGGGGTTATTCTTATCACAAAGAAAATATGCCCTTGATCTCTTAAGTGAAGCAGGAAAACTTGGATCAAAAGCTGTGACAACACCACTTGAAGAGAACTATAAGGCAGGAGGAAAGGGGGAGCTTGAGGCAGCTCCATTTGAAGATGTCACACGATATAGGCGACTAGTGGGTAAGCTTATATACCGTACCATTACTCGACCTGACATTTGTTTTGCTGTGAACCAGGCTAGCCAGCATATACAAAACCCCACTGTAACGCCCCCGAACCGTTCTATGACCACGAAGGCAATCGGACAGCCACGGAACGCCACTTGCAGAACTGTGCCGAGGTGATCCGGCCGAGGGACGGAAGCTGCAGACTTCCCGACCGGTCCTCCCTAGCACAATCCCGCCCACAACCGAGGTTACTTAGGCTTTTCAACCCTCGCGGCCTGGTGCGTTGTGTTGGCCCGGACAAGGCCGAGTATCATTTGCAACTTGCCATGCTTTCCTGAAAACCGAATATATCGCTTTAGTAAAATATTTCCTTGAAAATAAATTATCAAAGTAATATATATAGATAGTCGGAAAACTTTACACTTATATTTTTAAGAAAATATAGGGTTTTGCAAGGTACACAATAAAACCCTATCCGGTACCCTAATGTTTGCTCCGGGTCTAGACTCACTTAGGTTATCCTGCAACCAAAAACAAAGAGTCATGAGTAATCTAGGATTACTCAGTGAGTCCGGGTACCCCCTTTTTATCCTAAACAGGATACGTCACTTCCCAAGCCGACTACCCCGGCAACCACCGAAAGCTAGCAAGCCACAAAGCTAGCAAAACATCAAAGCAACGCAACAGAAGCTTTAGCGGAAGCTTTCAGCTCACAACCAACATTCACGTAAGAGAGGTTAGATCACCACGATCATTCTCATACGATCTCATTTCGCCACCCCAGGCGGGAACAACATAAAGGAACAAGAATCACTTGAACCTTAGCTTTGCGTCTCCACACGCAACTTACTAAGAGGTCTAACATAAGACTCTTAGTCATCACACAAAACACGCAACATGCAAAGAAGTCTAGACGTAAACAAAGAACACTTGAATACTCTAGACTCTTTACACCTAGGGCCCCTCGATTTTCTGTTCAGTTCCATACCATTCCCTCATGCTGAGACCACCCAGGTCACCAGCCATGAGCCCACTCTTAGCTACATCGTCATGTAGCGGTCACGCTAGTAGCTAGCTAGCCGTGACAATGTCCCCGCGTGAGTGATCTTCGGGAACCCACGCGTGACAATCACTTTGGAACCAGAAAATCGGCATACTTTCCTAGCCAAGTCTCAAGAAACACATTCAAGAGACTCGCTAAACACCTTCCACAACTCAAGCAAGAAAATCGAGCTAAGACAAGCAAGAAACTTCAAGCGAGTACATACAATCAATCAACTCAAGCCGTGATATACCAAGCATCCCCGCTTTATATCACGCAAGAAAAACCAATCATAGAATAATCAACAAAAAGCAAGAAAACCGATCATGCTTCTTAAGATTATTCTACACGCATGCACCCTTCATGCTTATACCATCCAAATCCACTTTACGCATGTAGATTCAGTCGCTTTCACCACTTACATCCCTTATAACCAACTCATGCATGCGATCAATTTCAACCAAATTTTTAATGCATCAACATGCAGTCCGCTCACTTACTAACTCATGCATGAACCTGATTTTAAGCAAAGCTTATTACTTTCAAATCCCTCACGGATCGATCATGCATGTAACTCTTAAACCATCCTTTAAGAGTTTCACAACCAAATTTTAATGCATCAACATGCAATCCGCTCACTTACTAACTCATGCATGAACCTGATTTTAAGCAAAGCTTAATACTTTCGAATCCCTCACGGATCGATCATGCATGTAACTCTTAAACCATCCTTTAAGAGTTTCACTTTAAAATTCACCCATTTTCCTCTTTAATCGCACATCATGTGAATCTCCCCATTCACCGTGCAAATCAGTTCATGCTCGCATGCATGCGATACCCTTTAACCACAACAAAGAAAGCGACTCTACATGCTTACCACAGACTCACCTCTTAACGCGTCAACGACTTCCGGACTTCACTGCACCACCCGATCAGACAGCCTTTTCTCTTGATCACCTTAACTCGCGACCAGCCTCTTAACTCCAACACTTCTCTTCCGACCTTTTTCCCGATCGCTCTCGACCTCCTTCTCAATGATCACTTCGACACAAGGTCGATGATCTCTTTCTCTCTCAATGATCTCTCCTTCTTTCTCTCTCGAAGGAACTTAGGAAATTTTGAGTGTTTTTGTGCTAAACACACAAATGAGGTGGTTTGCCTTATATTTATAGGCAAAACTTCAAAGCTTCCTTCTCTCCATTTTTCGACAAGTGTCTCTCACCATTCTTGCATGTTGGACATGCCATTCCTCCACCAATCAGCATTCGCCATTAATCCCACTAATTTCCTTGTATTAGTGCATGAAACTTCCCTTATTAGTGCATGTGAGGCCTTCTATTAGTGCATGACTTCTTAATCAAGGCTTAGCCTTAGCTTCTAGCCAATGGGACTCCTCCATCTCCCTTAATCAGCTGGATTAAGTTAATCTCCCACTCACTTCTCTTAATCATCTTGAATTTTTAATTTCCCCACTACCACTTCCTTGATTATTTTAATTTTCCCACTAATCTTCTTCTTAAATAAAATATTCTTCCCACTTTCCTTACTTCTCATTGGCCAATAATTTTAAGGAAAGGATAATTTTCCAAAAATATTGGATCCTTTGTCCAATATCTTCGACAACCCCTCCGGTAGTCTCGGACTTTCCGGGTACCGTTCGACCATCATCCCTGGTCGCCATCGATGACTCCCGACTATCATCAATATTTCTCTCGTTTGTTTGGGTACTCTAATCGGCCATACTCTCCTCAATACGTCTCGGGTATCTTCGTCTACCCATCTCGACAATTTCCCAGCCTTTGGGCAAATTCTTCGAGTCCTCGACATTTCCCTCGAGCCTCGGTAACTTCCTCGAGCCTCGATAATTTTCCTCGAGCCTCGGTAATTTTCCTCGAGCCTTGACCGTACCTCCGGTCACTTTGTCTTGGCTCGGCCATACTCCGATTTAGACATTTTTCCTCGGACTTCCTTGGGTCATTCTTCTTTATTTTCTTTCCCCTTCTCTCTTAGGTCCTTTCCGGGCCATTTCCTTGATCTTTTATTTTTGAGATTTCTACTCTTGGTGAGGGTCATTACATTCTCCCCCCCCTTATAGGAATTCGTCCCCGAATTCTCACGCCTTCCCCATCTCTCTGGGGAATGTCAATACTCCTTGACATAGGTGTCATTTCTTTGTAATTAATACCACCGTTCCCTTAACCACTCAGGTTCTTCTTGGAGAGCTTCTGCACCTCCAGCATACATTTGGCTCTTCTTAACCCATCTGTTCTTCAAACGATAAGGCTTCTGCCTCGTTGTACTATGGCTTGTTTGATACTTAACTCCTTAACTTAATGCTTCTCTTTCTTCAGCTTGTTCCCGACTTTTCTTCTTCCTCTTCCAACTTATCATTGGATCCTCTCCAATACTTTGACGACTTTCGTACAACCTCATATTCTTTCCGACTTATTAATCATCGTCTTGCTCCTCCGGCCCTTTCAGCTTCTTTGGCAACCACTTTCTCTATCTTCTCCATCTCTTTTAACTTTTACTCTTCTTAGAGTTCTAATTTCTCCAGACTTTTCAGCTTCGCGCCACTTTGGTCTTAAACCCCTTTCCGATTCCTTTAGCTTCGCGCTATTTTAGATTTAAACCTTTCCGGTTTCTTTAGCTTCACGCTACTTTAGATATAAACCCTCCCGGTTTCTTTAGCTTTGCGCACCTTGGGATCTCAACTTCCCCAAATTTTTTTAGCATCGCTCCCCACTTTATTTTGCACTCCACGCAACCTCCTTTCTGGTTACTTTAAACTCCGCCACGAGTTTCTCCTTCAACTCCCATACTTTGAGATTTAGTTGAATAACCTCACCCATAATTCATCTTTTAGCATAGAAATGCTATTTAGCATAGAAATGCTATTCCTTAGTCGCCGATTATTTTCTTGCACCCTCTTTGTCCCAATCTTTGGACCATGCACTTTTTCTTTGGTCAAGTTTGCTTTGGCCTTTTAATTTTTGACACTGTCGATCACTCTTTCCTTCTTAGCTTTCTTTGCGTTCACCGCAACTTTTCTCATCCTTCCTCTTCTTTATCTCTCAATAGTCGATCCAAACTGGCTGCTCTGGCCTGATCGAACTCTTTCCTGCTCTTCCTCGAGCTTCGCTTGTCTGATCGTGCTCTGTGGTGACTTACGTGAATCCTCATCGATCGCGTGCAAGTTAATCATGCAACCAATTATGCAATAATTAACTACACAACCTATAAAACTCAAGCAACACTCAAAGCAAGTAATTCAAACAAGCAATGATTAGCAAGAAGTTTTAAACAACACAACCAACAACACCAACAACATTACGGCTAGAGAACACAAGGTACTTATCCACAAGCTACGAAGGTTCTACACCACCTAGCCGCTAATCTTAAGGGTTCGGATCCTAGACAACCACAACAAGGTTAGGTCTAGAAACAACAAGAAGAAAACTATCCAACCCTTACTCATAACTTCAAAAGAACTTCCCTTACTCCCCGAAAGTTCTACTGATTCCTGAGCCTAGTACACGCTTCGCACGTGCACACCCATTCCCTGGGTGGCTCATCAGGTGGCGGTTCTGCGGGAGACACGGTTGAGGTAGAGGCAGCAACAACGAGGTTCCAACTTGCTCTGTGGGACTTACACCACTCCAGCCATCTCGGCCTGACGGGTTCTCTCCCGTCCATTCCACTTGACTGTTCGGACTTATTCTTTCTCGCACCATTCGGTACGGACACTCATGGACATAATGTCCTCTTCCACCACACACGGTACACACAATAAACTCCGGGTCCGGAAAATGCTGAGGTCTCGTCCTCCAGCAATGGTTGTTCGGATGTCCCGGCTCTCCACACGCCTCACATCTCCTCCAATATCTCATGCGATCCGAATTTGGGCAGCGATAGGCAAAATGCCCCCGCTCTCCGCACCATTCACAATCCTCGTTCGACGGGTCACATATGCGTCTCAACGCCGGCCTCCAACAATGTCTGGTCCAATGCCCAACGCCTTCACACAACTCACAATAGGGCGTGTTCCTCATGTGGACCTGATTTGGGTAAACAACCCTCTTCCTGGCAGTGGCTCGTACCCGCAGCCTGCCTCTCGGTTGAAACGTTACGGAGTGCATCTCCAGCTCCCCTTTCGCATACGACTCTTGGTAGTACTCCCTCGTTCTTTTCAAACTCGAACTACTTTCCCCGATTTCCATCCTTAGTTGCTCTCGGTTCTGCCTTCTCAGCTCGTACTTCTTAGCGAGCATTTCCAGATCTCTGTCAATTGGTTCCTCTTCTTGCTCTTCCTCTTGTCCTGGCAGGACCATTTGTAACGGTACGGCCCTAATGGGGCTATTGCACCTCAGCACAATCTGATTTGATTCCACTGGGTTCGGCACCACTTGGTTTGGCATTAGGAGATCTGGCTCTCCTCGGTCTCGTGCAACTTGGCTCGATTCCCCTCGTTCTCGCACAACTTGGCCCGACATAGTTCTGGTGTTTGCATTCACCCACAACCCCGTACGGGTTTCAGTTTCCCGGTCTCGGTCTCTTCTCGGTTCCACTATGAATGTTGGAATCCCTTCTTCATCACTCGACACAAGGTCGATCACCTCTACTTCCTCGATCGGCTTTTGGGTCTTACGGTTCCCATCAGTCGGATTCTTTTCACCTTTGGCCTCCGGTACAATGACTTCCCCATCATTCTCATTCGCTCGTCCCGGTGAATACATCCCGTCTAACATAAGCACGATCCTCGAATCCGTCTCGGACCTATCCTCCGCAGACCGCTCTTCACTAAGGTTTCCGGTCTCGGGCATCGCACCCGCATGAGTAACACCATCTCCTTCCTCCGGCACATACACGTCCGTTAGAAAATTTAGGATTTTATCAATTGACTCCGGATATTCCCTCATATAGTCTTCGGGACTGATGTCATCGCCCTGATCCTCCACAAGATCCAATAGTAATTTCTGTAGCCTATCGGCTAACTCCAACTCCGCCTCTCCATGATCCCCAACAGGTAGGGTTTCAAACTTGCCTTGCGCGTCCATTCGAACTTGAAGACGGCTCGGCTCCCCAATTTCCAACACAATAGTCTGATCATCTCGATCAGCTGCTACTTCCTCCGTCTCATCTAAACATTCGGACGGATCGGTCTCGATCGACCAGTTGGTGTCGTCCGCGTCGAACACCCCGTCCTCATCACAGTCATTTGAATCACTCGGCTCTCGGCCACTTTCTGATTCTGTCGACAAGTACCCGTTGTGATGCCCACAATCCTCATGTCTCGGCCCCTCACTCCCTGAACCGTCTCCGCAACCTGAATCACCTGAATACATCTAAAACCCACAAGGAACAAGGTTAGATGCTTAAGTCATTCTAAGGTTTCACTTAGACTAGACAAGCAAACGACCGGATACGATTTCATGCTCTCGCGACTCATTACTCGATAAAACATTGAAATGCACAAGTGCTCGCGGGTTCGAAAACACCGCTCTGATACCACCGTTGTAACGCCCCGAACCGTTCTATGACCACGAAGGCCATCGGACAGCCACGGGACGCCACTTGCAGAACTGTGCCGAGGTGATCCGGCCGAGGGACGGAAGCTGCAGACTTCCCGACCGGTCCTCCCTAGCACAATCCCGCCCGCAACCGAGGTTACTTAGGCTTTTCAACCCTCGCGGCCTGGTGCGTTGTGTTGGCCCGGACAAGGCCGAGTATCATTTGCAACTTGCCATGCTTTCCTGAAAACCGAATATATCACTTTAGTAAAATATTTCCTTGAAAATAAATTATCAAAGTAATATATATAGATAGTCGGAAAACTTTACACTTATATTTTTAAGAAAATATAGGGTTTTGCAAGGTACACAATAAAACCCTATCCGGTACCCTAATGTTTGCTCCGGGTCTAGACTCACTTAGGTTATCCTGCAACCAAAAACAAAGAGTCATGAGTAATCTAGGATTACTCAGTGAGTCCGGGTACCCCCTTTTATCCTAAACAGGATACGTCACTTCCCAAGCCGACTACCCGGCAACCACCGAAAGCTAGCAAGCCACAAAGCTAGCAAAACATCAAAGCAACGCAACAGAAGCTTTAGCGGAAGCTTTCAGCTCACAACCAACATTCACGTAAGAGAGGTTAGATCATCACGATCATTCTCATACGATCTCATTTCGCCACCCCAGGCGGGAACAACATAAAGGAACAAGAATCACTTGAACCTTAGCTTTGCGTCTCCACACGCAACTTACTAAGAGGTCTAACATAAGACTCTTAGTCATCACACAAAACACGCAACATGCAAAGAAGTCTAGACGTAAACAAAGAACACTTGAATACTCTAGACTCTTTACACCTAGGGCCCTCGATTTTCTGTTCAGTTCCATACCATTCCCTCATGCTGAGACCACCCAGGTCACCAGCCATGAGCCCACTCTTAGCTACATCGTCATGTAGCGGTCACGCTAGTAGCTAGCTAGCCGTGACAATGTCCCCGCGTGAGTGATCTTCGGGAACCCACGCGTGACAATCACTTTGGAACCAGAAAATCGGCATACTTTCCTAGCCAAGTCTCAAGAAACACATTCAAGAGACTCGCTAAACACCTTCCACAACTCAAGCAAGAAAATCGAGCTAAGACAAGCAAGAAACTTCAAGCGAGAGTACATACAATCAATCAACTCAAGCCGTGATATACCAAGCATCCCCGCTTTATATCACGCAAGAAAAACCAATCATAGAATAATCAACAAAAAGCAAGAAAACCGATCATGCTTCTTAAGATTATTCTACACGCATGCACCCTTCATGCTTATACCATCCAAATCCACTTTACGCATGTAGATTCAGTCGCTTTCACCACTTACATCCCTTATAACCAACTCATGCATGCGATCAATTTCAACCAAATTTTTAATGCATCAACATGCAGTCCGCTCACTTACTAACTCATGCATGAACCTGATTTTAAGCAAAGCTTATTACTTTCAAATCCCTCACGGATCGATCATGCATGTAACTCTTAAACCATCCTTTAAGAGTTTCACAACCAAATTTTTAATGCATCAACATGCAATCCGCTCACTTACTAACTCATGCATGAACCTGATTTTAAGCAAAGCTTAATACTTTCGAATCCCTCACGGATCGATCATGCATGTAACTCTTAAACCATCCTTTAAGAGTTTCACTTTAAAATTCACCCATTTTCCTCTTTAATCGCACATCATGTGAATCTCCCCATTCACCGTGCAAATCAGTTCATGCTCGCATGCATGCGATACCCTTTAACCACAACAAAGAAAGCGACTCTACATGCTTACCACAGACTCACCTCTTAACGCGTCAACGACTTCCGGACTTCACTGCACCACCCGATCAGACAGCCTTTTCTCTTGATCACCTTAACTCGCGACCAGCCTCTTAACTCCAACACTTCTCTTCCGACCTTTTTCCCGATCGCTCTCGACCTCCTTCTCAATGATCACTTCGACACAAGGTCGATGATCTCTTTCTCTCTCAATGATCTCTCCTTCTTTCTCTCTCGAAGGAACTTAGGAAATTTTGAGTGTTTTTGTGCTAAACACACAAATGAGGTGGTTTGCCTTATATTTATAGGCAAAACTTCAAAGCTTCCTTCTCTCCATTTTTCGACAAGTGTCTCTCACCATTCTTGCATGTTGGACATGCCATTCCTCCACCAATCAGCATTCGCCATTAATCCCACTAATTTCCTTGTATTAGTGCATGAAACTTCCCTTATTAGTGCATGTGAGGCCTTCTATTAGTGCATGACTTCTTAATCAAGGCTTAGCCTTAGCTTCTAGCCAATGGGACTCCTCCATCTCCCTTAATCAGCTGGATTAAGTTAATCTCCCACTCACTTCTCTTAATCATCTTGAATTTTTAATTTCCCCACTACCACTTCCTTGATTATTTTAATTTTCCCACTAATCTTCTTCTTAAATAAAATATTCTTCCCACTTTCCTTACTTCTCATTGGCCAATAATTTTAAGGAAAGGATAATTTTCCAAAAATATTGGATCCTTTGTCCAATATCTTCGACAACCCCTCCGGTAGTCTCGGACTTTCCGGGTACCGTTCGACCATCATCCCTGGTCGCCATCGATGACTCCCGACTATCATCAATATTTCTCTCGTTTGTTTGGGTACTCTAATCGGCCATACTCTCCTCAATACGTCTCGGGTATCTTCGTCTACCCATCTCGACAATTTCCCAGCCTTTGGGCAAATTCTTCGAGTCCTCGACATTTCCTCGAGCCTCGGTAACTTCCTCGAGCCTCGATAATTTTCCTCGAGCCTCGGTAATTTTCCTCGAGCCTTGACCGTACCTCCGGTCACTTTGTCTTGGCTCGGCCATACTCCGATTTAGACATTTTTCCTCGGACTTCCTTGGGTCATTCTTCTTTATTTTCTTTCCCCTTCTCTCTTAGGTCCTTTCCGGGCCATTTCCTTGATCTTTTATTTTTGAGATTTCTACTCTTGGTGAGGGTCATTACACCCACTGTCCATCATTGGAACATGGTGAACCGGATCCTCAAATACATCAAAGGTACACCAGGACAAGAAATTTGGATGGGACGCAATGAGAACACGGAACTGGTGGGATATTGTGATGCTGATTACGCCGGCGATTGTGAAGACCGTCGATCCACCACCGGATATTGCACGTTCCTTGGAGGTAACCTTGTCACATGGAAAAGAAGGAAGCAAAAGGTGGTATCACTATCAAGCGCCGAAGCCGAGTATAGGGCCATGAGGAAGCTGAATACCGAACTGATGTGGCTTAAATCTCTACTCAAGGATCTTGGAGTTGAATCACCGAAACCTATCACAATGCATTGTGATAATGAGGCAGCCATCCACATAGCCACCAACTTCGTGTTTCACGAGAGGACAAAACACATCGAGGTTGATTGCCATAAGGTCCGAGATTAAATTCAACTTGGTGTCACTCTCCCTTTTCACACCAAAAGCTCCAAACAGCTCGCTGACATTCTCACCAAGGCGGCTAGTCCACAAGTGTTTGAGTATATTCATTCTAAACTTGGTCTTAGAGACCTCACTCGGCCATGAGTACCCTCACATGGCACCTACACTATTTTCCCTTAAGTATAGTTTTTCCCAAGTGGTTTTCTATAATAAGGTTTTTAATGAGGTGGGTGTTCGTGATGTCCAGGCTCTATCGACATCAGGTCGATCAAGCTTGAGGGGGAGTATATGAACTCACACACACACACCGTCCGTACAAGGAGATGGATCGTCTGTACCATTTAGTGTCTTAACGAGTCCAGCCCATGTTGAGAAGTCTCTAACGGTAAAGGATCGAACATCTAGATCCTTCCTCAAAGAGACGTTGGCGAGTTTGAGACAAGTGGGAAGCTTAAGTCAACCAAAGATCACATGTTTAGTTTAAGAAGGGATGTCGCTATCATTATGTGTAATTGTGTATAGCATCTACTTAGAATATTCTCCTTGTAATTGTCTACAAATTAGCTTGTATCTAGGAACCATATCAAGTAAGAAATAATAATTTCTTCTTCTACATTTCTACACTCTCTCGATTCTTATCTCTACACTCATTACACTTTCTTGAACTTACTCATTACTTGCGACCTAAGCTATAATTCTTTCTTCTCTAAACTTACACAAACAGGTCATTGACAGAGACTAAGTTGAGTTCGAGGTATATGGGTCTGTTCAGAGTGATTGAGCGGGTGGGACCGGTAGCATATAGGCTGGAGTTGCCTGAGGTTATGCGTGCGTTCCACAAGGTTTTCCATATGTCTATGTTGCGGAAGTGCCTCTGTGAGTATGATCGGTTGTTGTCTAAGATTCCTGAAGATCTTCAGCCTAAAATTACTTTGGAGGTGAGACCAGTGAGGGTTCTCGGGAGGAGGATCAAGGAACTTCGGAAGAAGAAAATTCCTTAGATGAGAGTCCTTTGGGACTGTGAAGGTGTTGAGGAGCAGACTTGGAAACCAGAGGCGAGGATGAAAGCAAGGTTTAAGAAGTGGTATGAGAAGCAAGCTGCGACTTGAGCTTGTCTAGCCTGGTCCCATCTGTAGTTCGTGGCTGGAGCGGGAATGGAGTATTCCAGCCCATCTCTCTTGTTTACTTGGTCGCTTAGGGGTGGTTGGTTATGCGACTAAGTAACAAGATGAGGTGGTGTTCGGGGTACAAAATTTCGGTGAGGCGGTGGTTTTGAGGGAAAATTTCCTGAAATGGAAGTTTCCAAAAATGGAAAGTTTCCAAAAGGGGAAAGTTCTTAAAATGGAAAGTTTTATGGGAGTTAAAATTTGTCCATTTTTTGTGGTTTTGAGCCTTAGAGGGGCTTGTGTGGCCTTCGTGGCGGACGTTTGAGTTATTGTGCCCGTGTGTGGCGGTCTTTTGAGACATTGTATGGTCTTTGTGGCGGACTATTTAGCCAATTGTGTGGCCTTTGTGGCGGGCTGTTTAGCCAATTTTGTGGCCTTTGTGGCGGGCTGTTTAGCCAATTGTGTGACATTTGTGGCGGGCCTGTTTAGCCAATGTGCCTGTTTAGGCGGTCCTTCGGGATGTGAGGTCTTCATTAGGATTTAGGGTCTTCATGAGGATTTAGGGTTCAAAATTCCACCTCTATAGATATGATTTTGATTGTCATACTTTTCAACTAAAAAATAAAAGAAAATCTCTTAAAATCATTCAAAGTAGCAAGTTTTTAAAAAGTTGTGACATATTGAATAACAAGAGATTTCAAGTATGTTTTAAAAATTACTGATTGAATAACAAGAAATTCTGTATTATTTTAAAGGATTTTACATAAATCTTAAGTTGAATAACATAGGATTTCAGAAAACTTTTAAAAATCCTCAATTGAATAACAAAGGATATTAAGAATACTCTAAAAAATTTTAGAATGTCAAATTCAATATCCTTCTAAAACTTATTAAAATCCAAATCTACAAACTGTTTGAATAACAATAGATTTTAAAGTAAATTTTTAAATAATTAATTCAGTAATAATAGATTTTAATAGACATTTCAAAATTCATAATTAAATAACATAAAATTTGTAAACTTTACACAAATCACTTAAAATATAAGTTGAATACACCTTCCTAAATATACCAAAACCCAAACTTTTTGTTTATAGCAATCTCACGATGAGTCACTGAAATTAGAGAAGAAGAGACAAGGATATCCACATCTTGAGAAAACGTGTCATGTCGTTGCAATGCAATCTTGCCACACTATATTGGAAGAGGACTAAACCAAGACTCGGAATTGTCGCGTGAGAAGAGAACCGGTTTAGAATAGCTGGTTTACTTTGGCTTTTAGACCTTGTTGTATATAAACCATCGTACATTATATGTTTAAAAGATTTCATGCTTTTGTTTGTGAATGTAAAGTGACGCATGTGTTGCTGGTGAGAGAGAGAGTTATGATCTAGAGATGCTCTAGAGCTCCTTTCATTAAACAATTGTATCGATTCTTCCATTTTGTAGACAAAGATCACTTCTCCTCTCTAACAAAGTGTATAGACAACATGCGCAATATATGTTTCGTAGCTGTAGATTGGGTGTTTGTCCGGTCAGAGTCTATCAAGAGTTTGCAATCACCTTGGAAATTGATATATTTTCCTCTATCTTTCTTAGCTAGACTCCAAACCGATTGCATCAGTGTATCCATATATCGTATCTATATATTGTATGTAATACATACAAAATATAGGATGTTTTAACAAAAAACATGCAAATTAATAAATTTTTAATTTTAAAAAATTTAACCAATCAAAAACAATACTGCATAATATAAAATATTAAATAAATTTAAAAATTGCATAGAAATTTGAAAAGATCTTATATTATGAAACAAAAAATCTTCTTTAAAACATCTTATATTATGAAACAGAAGGTATATACAAAAAAAATGTTATATGATTTATTCCTCTGTTTCTTGATTCCGAAAGTATGATGTAGATAATAACATGTTTTCATGCCTAGTTAATGAGAATATGAAAGAGTTTTTTAACAATTCTACCATATTCAAAAAACTTTCTTATTGATTCTACCACATTTAAGAACTGTTTTTTAGAACTACCACAAACAAAACTTAAAAAGACTAAAATAACCCTTATCTTCTTCCTTCTTTTAACTTTTTAAAAATAATTTTATAAATTCTATTTTTTTTTTTGTCAAGTCTCCTCTACTTTTGTCAGACTAAATTAAAAATAATAGTTCAAACAATACTCAACGCTTTATTTTTCCATCAAGTCTCTCTCCAAATTCAGAAAATCTAAACAATTGTTTTCAAGTTTTTGTTTTCCAAACATCCAAACAACGATTAAAACTATGAAGGATTCTGTCCACTTGTTTTTAAAAAAAAAAAAAAGTTTTTGACTTTTTCTATCAACTTTTCTGTGGACAATAGTTTCAGTATGATGTATTTTGTCTATTAACTGTTTTTTGTCCCCCTAATTAACATTAGCTTTTAGATTCAAGTTAGACAATTAATTGTCCACAATAACTTGTCCTCCATATATATAAATGTGTGGACAAGTTACTAAAATATATGAACTAGGAAAATATATATTTTTCTGCTTGGACCATTGTGTCTAATGTCTATCAACAGTTTTTGTTGTTCTCCAATCTTTCCTTTGTTTTTTAGATTCAGTATTTGTAGACAATTTAGCAGATTTTATTGTCCATTCATCATATAGAAGTGTGGACAACTTTGGTAACAATATTGCTGCGTAGACAACTACAATAATTAACATTCACAACTTGTCCATTTCAAAATAACACTAAAATCTAGTGGACAATTAATCAATTAATTGTCCACAATATAGTATATTGTCTGTCATGACCAATCCATGACATATATTAAAATTTAATTTTTATTTTATAAACCAGTTACAGCTCATTTACTGTTCACCCGTCTACAATAAATGTCAATACAGTCATAGTACAATATGACAGCATGTTCAGTTTTGGCAGTGGCGGACCTATGTAGAAGGAAGGGGGTCAGCTGACCTCCCTAAAATACATAAATAGTTGTTTTTGCATGTAAGTCAATGAAGTCTCAGTAGCAAAGTTGGTTTGTTCCCCCATAAGCTGACCTCCCTAACCCGTGTTCGAGTGTCTCCAATAACACTTTGACCCCCCTAATTTTTAATCTTGGGTCCGTCACTGAGTTTTGGGGTCATAAAAAAATACACAATTAATTCTAATTTTCCACTACAAAACAAAATGGTATTTACGTCATTCTACATGTCAGTTGTGGTAAAATAAAAAAGGAGTTTTAGATTGTGGTAGATTTGAAAAGTTTATATCCAAATGTGGTACTTTTGACTAAATTCCCAATATGAAACGTATGTTTGTTGTGAATTTATGCTGGAATGCCACTTACGGGGAAAATTTGATCTTGCGTACCACTCTAAAGTCTGCATACCACCCAAAACATGATAATCCCATTTTACCCTTAATGAAATAATTGTTGAATTAATAAAATGAATTTAACAGAAAAAAAACTGTCGATGGGAATCGCGATTGTAGGCTCATTGTAACGCCGAATTGGTCGACGGCTCTTTCAAAACGGAAGCTCGCGATTCGGAGCAGCTCTCATTCCATTACTCTTCCTCGACGGCTGCCTTTGACGCAATAACCGCCGCGTTATTCGTCTGTGGTGTTTAATTCATGTAAGTGATTGAGTTTTGTACAATTTTAAAATTTGGGGGCTCATTAGATCTTGACATTTGTTGTTTGGATATGTACATTGGATTGTTAGATTCGTTTAAACAGACGATTAGGTAATTGCATTGTTATGTAGTGTCTGAATCAAGAGAATCTCAGATCTGAGTAGACCAATTTTATTATAGCGGATGATTATAGGATAACTGGAAATATTGGTACAAATATAAGATTGAAGGACAAATGGTATAACTGGTACAACTGTGGATTTGTAATTGTTTTTTATGTGGTTATATTTCTAGGAGGCGATGAAGAAGAATAACCACACAAGTGTACATTATGACATTGGCGGATACTATTCAGAGCATGAGTGGATTTCCAAAAATCCACTATATGCTATATTGTTTAAGACGCCATCTTTGGAGAAGATAACATATTCTGTGTTAGTAGATAAGATACGGAAGAAGAGCGCAATAAATGAAGCCGCGGGAAAGCTGAAATTGAGTTACCGTCAATCTAAAGCTCGGAGAGAGTCAAATATTGAAGATGACGATGATGTATATGTATTTTTAACGTCATTGGACACAGATGGACTTAAACCAGTATTGCATGTGGAGTTGGTAAATGGTGTCGAGCAGCTGTCTAGAGCAGAGCGGGGAAGTTCTGTTGGCGTAAATTATGAGAGTGTTGATGATCAACAGTGTAATGGAGGAATCATTACTACTTTTAGAGAGGGGGAAACATCACAACAAGATCCGCTTATTGTAGAGCCTATAGTTGAAGAACCGGATATTGAACATCCGATGGAGAACGCTGAGAGAATGGAGGAGCATGCTGATAGAATGGAGAACGCTGAGAGTATGGAGCATGCTGATAGAATGGAGAACGCTGAGAGAATGGAGAATGTTGATAGAATGGAGAATGATGATAGAATGGAGAATGCTGAGAGAATGGAGAATGTTGAGAGAATGGAGAATGTTGAGAGAATGGAGATTGTTGAGAGAATGGAGATTGTTGAAAATGTTGTAGCGGGTGTGGATGATGTCGTTGAGGGTGGTAGGCTTGAATATGATGAGCCTCCACGTCATGTAGAAGTAATTCATACTTTTAAAGAATGGGATGATGGTACAGGTCTTGAAATATTTCAAGAATTTTCTTCTAAAGAGGCAGTATGGGATGTGCTTAACAAAGCTGCGAATAAGCACTGTTATGGTGTGAAGACAGTTGCGTCTGACACGAAGCGACTTATGGTGGAATGTAGTCAAGCTTCAAAAGGTTGTGAATGGTATTTGCGAGCTGGAAAAATTAAGGATTCTGATTTTTGGAGTGTTAGAGTACATAGAAACATGCACACATGCTCTAGGTCTGAAGACAGTACAAGCTATATCAAACAAAAAGGCACACCACGACTAGTAGCATCTGTTTTGCATGAAGATTATCCAGGTATATTTGATACCCCGACTCCTAAAAACATCATGAGTATAGTTCGAGGTAGACTGGGTTTGCACTGTTCCTACTCCACCGCCTTGAGAGGGAAAAAACAACATGTTAAAGACGTGCGAGGGAGTCCTGAAACAAGCTACAAGAATTTGGAATCTTATCTACACATGTTACGAATGGTGAATCCTGGGACAATAACAAGTGTCGAGTTGGACGAGGAAAAAAGGTTCAAATTCTTATTCATTGCTTTAGGGGCTAGCATTGAAGGGTTTAGGGCAATGAGAAAGGTTATAGTTGTTGATGCAACACATCTGAAGACTGTGTATGGTGGTATGTTGGTTTTCGCAACATCTCAGGATCCTAATCATCACCATTACCCCATTGCGTTTGGTGTGATCGATACTGAGAATCATGTTAGTTGGCCATGGTTTTTCAACAAGCTGAAAACTGTCGTACCGGATGATCCTGAATTGGTTTTTATAAGTGACAGGCATAAAAGCATAATATATGCCGTCTCAGAGGTGTACCCAAGTGCAAGGCATGCTCACTGTATATATCATTTAAGTAAAAACCTCAGAGAATATGTCAAGAACGACAAGGATATAGCTTCAGATAAATTCAAGGAGTGCGCTCATATTTATACTAAGAATGATTTCGATAGAGAGTTTATGGATTTTAGAAGGAGGTTTCCCAATGCCGCTAAGTATTTAGATGAAAAGATTGGGTTGGATAAATGGGCAAGATGCCATTTTGAAGGAGATAAGTACAACATTGACACAAGCAACGCAGCCGAATCAATGAACAGTGTGTTTGTTGATGCAAGGAAGTTTCATTTGTTGCCTATGATTGATGCTATTATTGAGAAATTTTCTGAATGGTTCAACAAACATAGGAAAGATTCTGCTGGTGCATCAAACACAAGGAAACTGGTACCGGTTGTGGAGAATGAATTGCATGACCGTTGTGAAATTGCAGTTCGTTTAACAGTGACTGAGTTAAACAGCTACCACCTTGAGTACAGCGTCATAGGTCTGGATGGGAAGACTTATTTGGTGGACTTGAAAATGAAAAGTTGTTCTTGCAGATGTTTTGATATCGACAAGTACCCATGTGTCCATGCCATGGCCGCGCTTAGAAATCTCATGAGGAGAGAAGTAAGAAGAGTGCATATCGAAATGCATGATCTTTGCTCAATATATTACTTGATTGAGACGTGGGCATTGGCATATTACAGAACAATTTATGTTCTGCCCCATGAGTCTGACTGGAATGTTCCTGCAGCAATTCGACAATTAATTGCTAAACCGCCAGAGTACACTAAAACTGGTGGTGGAAGAACACAAGAGAAGAGGTTCCGTTCTATTGCGGAACGTCGTCGTAAGAGGAGGAGGCAAATGAAGTTTAAACCTGGCATAAACTTGGAAAAGTTTTTACAGCCTCCAAATCCTGCTGAACAAACTGAGGACACCTAAGCAACTGTATCTGTCTTTTGTGGAATGATGTGTTTTGTGTTGTTTATCGTAGAACCAATTGTAACTTTTGACAAGTACCTGTTTTGTGTTGTTTATCGTAGAAAACCACTTATTAATGGGTCTGCATCAAGTACAACTAATAGGTTCATCAGGTACAACTAATAGGTTCATCAGGTACAACTAATAGGTTCAACAAGTACAACTAATAGGTTCAACAAGTACAACTAATAGGTTGTACCTGTTGATTTGTATCAACGTCGGCTATCTAGAGTATGTATTGCTGATTTGAAGATAAATTAGAGGTAAAAAGAAGTACATAACATGAAAAAAATATAGTGAAAATTATTTTTATTTTTTCTTATTACAAGCTATTGTTTCATATGCACCTCTCTTCAAAGTATATGAGACTCTTTGTTCTTCTCATATCATTTTACAACAAAATACGAAAAAATTATTATATCGATAAAATTTTCCAACAAGAACCTCTTAACTGATGAATTACCATGGAAGAAAATGTGGCCAACTTTAATCTCTAAAGGTTAAGTAAAGGCCAACTGTAAAAACACGAAATTCTTTTAAAGTCCAACTATGTTAGTGTAGGAACAACTGAACACTTAAGTACAACTATGAGTAAAGATTCTGGAATTTTAATATTATTCCGCCGACATTTCTGAAGAAATAGACACGTGCTCTTATTTCACAAATATACTTTTTATTTATTTTATCTCCAAAAATATATTTATTCTTCTCTCCTATTTCACAATTTCTATTTTCTTAGTTCTTCTTCTCAATTTTCAAAAGTAGATCTAGGGTTTTGAACAAACGAAGTAAAGTAAAGAGCAGCGTCGCCGATTTCAGGTTTCGATAATTAACCATGCCAATCAGCTACACTGAGAGTTCCGAAACTGAAGCAAGCTTCGATAGTGGCGGTGCAAGAGCGGACGGTAATTATGGAGTTCCAACCATATGTTTCTGTGGTGAACAGATGAAACGAGAAGTGTGTGCTATTGGGGAGAATCAAGGCAGAAAATACTACAAGTGCCCAAAGAGTGAGGTAACGCTGTTTTGTATTGCAATTGTGTTAAGTTTACTTTACTTTAGTAATGGAGTTTTTCTTAGTAATGTTGTGTTGAAAAATTGAGTATAGGTTGGTGGAGAACATTTATCTAAGTGGTGGGATGATGCTATTGATGAAGAGTTTCTCAGGTTGTGGCACGAAATTAGGACCCAGTGTGGTGTTAATCATCCTGGAATGGAGTCCATTCGTCAGTCATTGAGTCGTATGCGTCTTGAACTTGATTCCCTTAAGGAGGAGCAGAGTCAGCAAATTAAGCAGACTCCTACTTTGGAGGCACTTTCTGAGTCAATGCGTGTTATGCGTATTGACATGGCACATGTTAAGGAGGAGAATGACCTTATTGTACGTTTGTACCGTTTTGGAGGTGGTGATGCGATGGAGGCATTTCGTGAGCATCTCCGTGTTATGCGTATTGAGGTTGGTGATCTGAAAGAGCGCTTAGCCAAGAAAGAATCTGAGATTCATAAGCTAAAGGAGTTACTTGCTAAGTGGTAATTGTGTGTGTCTAGCTTTCTAAGACTTTGTCGTTTAACTGTCTAAGACTATGTTGTTTAAGCTTTCTAAGACTTTGTTGTTTAAGCTTTCTAAGACAATAACTATGTCTAATACTACTATGTTGTTTAAGCTTTAATGAGCACTATGTAAGAAAGACCATGTTGTGTAGTTTCTTCGGTGTAGTATGTGGCATAACACTAGTTGTTTCAAATTACTAATATTGTAGTTATACCAAATTATACCAGTTGTCTAAACTAAATTACACATAGTTGTACTTAAAAAAAATAGTTGTACCTAAATAACACCAAAATACCAGTTAACAATATTCAAAGACTTTTTCAAATTAAATCCAACTTTCGAAATACACACAATCCTACTTTCGTTGTTGCTTCCCACCTCTTGTGTATGGTGTCTTCAGCAGCTGGGATGGTGCCCTTCTCCGCTTCTTCCCAGTTTCTATTAAAGTTACATTGTCATTCTTTTCTTTACCCTTCTTTTTCTTGTTCACCTTCTTCTTCTCTTGATCATTAATCTTCTCTTGTTCCTCAATTTCCACTTCTTCCTCCATTTCCTCTTGATCCTTCTCATTCTCTTCATCCTTCTCATTTTCCTTCTCCTTCTCCTTCTCCTTCTCCTTCTCTTGATTCTTCTCCTGACCCTCTGCATAATTTTGGTAACAGAATATTATTAAGAACAACAAGTAAACCCTTAACGCATATCTCCACCAAAAAATAAATTTAACCAAAGTACTCGATCATACCATGAGCTTTTGCAGAGACGGGGTCATTTGGGGTCCCCTGACCAATTATGTTGTCATGTGACGTCCCCACACCAATCCCAGCTACATGTGATGTCTCCTGACCTGTCTCCTGACCACAAGTTGTTGGCGTTCTCAGACCATAATTTAGAGGCGTGTCTTGACAATATATTACTCTTTCAGCTTATTTATCTAACTGCGATGATACATACATTTCAACAGCCTCCATCCTATCATTCAAACCAACAAGCTTCTTCGTGATTTCCTCAAACCCTTTCTCCATCGCTTCCTTTAATGACGTAATAGACACAATTTCCGGGATTTCATTTCCAATTTCTGGGATTTCATTTGCAGTCTCAGGGACTTGAATCAGACTTCTACCAGCCAAGTCCAGTTTGTACTGCCCTTTCCACCATATCTTCTTCTTCTGTATAGTTAGACGCTCTCTCCAACTATCAACAAGTGGGTCAATTACACCTACCCCATCATCAAAACCATCATCTATTATGCGCCTCAAAAGATGTTTCTCATCCATGTCTGGTTCCAAGATGCTAATAATAGCATGAAAATGCAAATATATTTTTTTTAGATTCCAACTAATGACATAGCATATCCTATGATTAATTAAACTATCAACACAAAGTTCACAAACTATCTACACAAACTCTAACCGTTTTATTTCCAAATGCTGCATTAATTTCTTCCAAGGTAAAACCTTTCATGCAACTTTCGGTGAACTTATGCTTGCACATCCTTGGACAATCACTCTCTGCCGGTACAACTTCTCTAAATTTTTTTCCAAGATGTGGAATACACTCAAATGCCAGAATCTACAAATAAAGTAACAATGTGTGAGTGTTAAATCATACGACAATCACATTAAAAGTAAAAAAAATCACTGAAAATTACCTCCAGAGGAACAATGAATCCACAAAAGCTAGTTTGTGCTTTTTCTTTCACCGACCTTTTCATGTTCTTCATAACCCTCCGAATCCCTTTCATACACTCATCAAATGAATAACGCCCCCAAGGAAATTTCTCCACAGCTTCTAAGTCATCAACAACACGTAGAAGGAACGGCTCTATGTTTCCATCACCCTTAGAGCTAGCTTTCACTACTTTGCACAAGAAGTACAAGATAATCATCCTCACTCTATCAGTTGAGCTCTTACTCTTCATTTTGTTCAGCTTTGCTTCCACATCTTTAATTTTAATTTTTTCAATCCTTTTAAACATCCTTCTTGCAAATTCCCAGCCCCTAATTTTTTTTTGTAGTCCGGTGGGTACTCATGGCAGTCAAACCCGGTTAACAATGCATGCTCTTTCAAAGAATACCTAATAGGCACTCCATTCACTACAAACCAACACTCTCTATCCATGTTCGTACAAGCTGTACGAAGCAGAAGCATCCACATACCTTGCACCATGTGGTTTGGCTCCCTAGGCATGTGGAATACATGCTTGAATTGAGGATGCTTCTTGAACCAACTGACTTCTTCTTCAAATGTCTCTATGTATTCCACTGTCTGGGTCACAAGACACCTGCTTCCTATCTTACAACCCTTGTTGTAATAAGTTTCCTCAAAGAACATTTCCTCTGGCGGCGGTGGTTGGGATTCATCTTCCTCAACATCTTCACAAATATCATCATCACCCGCATCATCACCATCATTATCAGCATCATCACTATCATTTTCAGCAGCATTAGCATCATTTTCACCATCATTATCAGAATCATCACCATCATCATCACCATCATTATCAGCATCATCACTATCCTGCAAATCACATAGACAGACTTACTTACTTACTTGTTATAGTTCTCCGAATTTGCTCCAACTATACTTTTTCTCAAACCATCATTGCTTGTAAATTTGTTTAACACTTATCACTTGCTCAAATGTATATACCTGAGCATCGGATTCTGATTCCTCCTCTTCATGCGATTCATTTGTATTTCCCTCTTCGGTAGAAGATGTTGCTTCCCCTCCTTCGGTGGGAGGTGCTATCACATAATCAACGGCGGCTTCGGTTGTTGAGTCATAAACTATACCACCATCTTTCACAATAGCCATTGCTGAGACCGAACAAGAACAACCAAACGACTAAATTAAAATTCTTTTAATCAAACCAAACAAGACAAACAACCAAACTAATGGGATGCCAATTGAGCAATTTCGATTAACAAGATGAAGGGAAGCGATGGAGTCTACTAACCGGCGATGGAGTCTACTAACTGGGAGAAGATGAGCTTCGAAATTTGATGGGAGTAGATCGAATGCTCGAGTAGATGCAAAGACTGGGCTCCTTTTTTCCCCGAAGAAAATTTTATTTTTTCCTCTTTGACAGTTAGAATTCGCGATTTAGGGATTTAGGGTTCTTTACCGGATCTTTTGTTCGGATGCTCCATCTTAATGGATTTGGGTCGAATTGTTTGGTTGGGTCTGTAATATTCCATCTTTTACAAAGTTTTATAGACATATCTGTCAGTTTTCAGTATTAAAAAAATAATAAACTAAGTCCAAAATAAGAGGGTGGCATTCACGATCAAATTTTTCCCGGAAGTGGCATTCCAGCACTGCGCTCGTTTGTTGTTGTTGTTGATATTTTTCAAAAATCAGAAATGTTAGCTCTATAGTTTCCACAAAGTCCATCATATTCACCAGCAACATGACTCGATTGCCACTTGTTTTGGCTTGGCTTTCAACAAAACTGATCACAACTTTGGTACATTAAATTACCCGTGGAAGATTCCGTATATATATTCAAATGTAATCTCGTATAGTGGAATAAATAAGTAAATAACTAGTCACCTCACCGGAACTCCTTACAACGGGGACGGTGGAAAATCTAGAAAAAGGACAATCGTTCCTGTAGCTTCTCTCTCTTCTCTCTCTAAAAGTTTTTTCTCAGATCTAGTTTTCCTTTCTTCTTTTTCGTTTGTTTTTGGCTCAGATCTTCATAGATTGGTCTGGATTTCAAACCGCTACAGGAGTGAGGTAAGCTCTCTTCTCTGACATCGGAGTGGTGTGGTTTTCCGGCAAGTGTTGCGGTTGTGGCCCCTTCCCAGCGGACGAAAGGCGTCGTTCTGGTTCCTCCTGGTTTGAAGACGCCGCTGGAGATGCAGAGCAGTCTTTCACGGCTCATCTGCTTGGTCGGAGGCTGCGACAGCGGCGGAAGACACTTGTGGGTTGGTGGGTTTTCTGATGGCTGTTGGGTGGTTAACGGCGGATCCTCTCCGGATCTTAGAAGGCTAACACGGATCTCTGGCGATTGAGAGGTTGTCGAGCCTCCTCCTCTCTCTAGCCACCGTGTCTTTGTTTCCACCAAACCAGATCTGAAGTTTGCTTTACCTCCGGAAAACGTTTCGGTTCACGGCTTCGGAGAACAAGGGCTTGGATCTGAGTATGTCGTTTTGCTAGGTAGGGGATTCGACATTCATTGGGTGGCGGAGTGTCGGAGAGTTGTTCTACTCCGGAAGGCTTGTGGCGGGTCAGGCTTGTCGCTGGTGGCGGTTTGGAGACCGGATCCGAATACTCCGGTCAAAGAACCTATCCCGGCGTAGTCGCAAAGTTGTGGGCTTTGTATTCGCCGGAATTAGTAGATCTGACTCTCTGCCTCCGCTTAACCGCCCGGCTTCAACCTTGTAATCTGTTTCCGTTCACCGGAATTTGTTTTCCGTTTTGTAACTGTAGTGGTTTGGTTTACAGGCCTTAAGCCCGTTAAGGGATGAGGCCCATTAATAAAATGGTTTTTTTAAAAAAAAAAAAAAAAAAAAAAAAAAAACTCCTTACAACGAGAACCTTCCAATATTAACTAAAAGATTGACTCGTATTTAAAAATAGAATGTTATTCTTACGTACCATCTACGTCTCGTTTAACGTATTTTACTATGGAAACAGATCCATCTACGTCTCGTTTAACGTGTTTTACTATGGAAACAGATCCATCTACGTTTCTTGTAAGCTAACATACCAATTTTTTTTGCTATGTAATTGCATTGCATCCATTCAAATCTGTATTTGTTTTAATACTGGCATGGGTAAAATACTTAAAAACCAAAGTAAACTGACTAAAGTAAACGGAAATGTGCAATCCACTTCCATAGTTACAAACATAAGAATTAGTGTACGATTAAGTATAAGATAGTAAATTTTTTGGGAAGCCTTTGACCAAAATAATGGTACTAAAATAGTCTAATAGCAAGATTGGGAAGAGTATGTTATAAAATTGTAACACAACCAAATTTTGTCTTAGTTTTAGATTTTTTATCATGAAGCTACTAAAGAACTTGGTGACATGACAGGCTATGGAGGATGCTAGAAAAGTCTCGAATTTATTGATTATTCTATTTACAAAGATTTTAGTTGGCAATAAGATCCTGTACTAAATATGCAAAATTAAATAATTAAGAAAAGGAATTAGAGGGTACAACCACAAAACAAGAAGAAGCAACAGATCGTAGTAGCGATAGCTAAAGATTCAACGATCGAGACAAAACTCCACAAAAGATCATCAATTATGGAGAGATTACCCGACAAAGACAACAATCTCATGTTCCAACCGGAGCTCAGGTAAGAAAGATTCACCTCCGGCCACCGGAATGCCCATGATGACGACAGATACGATGGTAGATCCATCAACGTCCATCGGGAAGCTGACATCACCACCTATTTTTCCCTCCCTTCCTTCCTATAAGTCTTCTTGGTTTTCCTTCTGGGTTCTAAAAAGACATAGGAGAATTGTGTTATTTGTTTTGCAAAGACACAAAATGAAAATGTATTTATTAAAATAATGATGTGAGTCACTGTTTATGACAAGTGGTTTTGATATAGAGGTCATTCTTTTAATTATATTCTATGTTATAAACGTATCTAGTCGACAAAATATCTCAAGTTAGTAGGACCAGATAAAAATACTCCACAAATGATGATAATTTGGATATCAGTATATGCAAATCCACTTTGATCCGTTTTGGAAATTTGGATATCCAATAACACGTTGAAAAAAGAAGAATATAATTGCGTATTTATCTTGAATAGCATAAATCACAAAATTTCTTTCTTATTTTCTTTTATTATTTTTTTGAGGGATACTTTGAGAATTACAAAATAAAACCAGCGAAAAAACAAAATTTTTTGAAAACTAAACTCTATAAAAAGGAAGCAAGCAACTGATACTTAAAAAAAAAACAAATAGATATATAGAATACAGTGATAAAAAATGTCAGACATAAATGAAACATACCCAAAATGAGAATTATCGAACTAAACTAGAAATTTTTAAAAATATATATCAAAAATGGTCAGGGGCTCACGGCTAGAGTGTTTAGTAATCGAAGTTTCTTCTAAGTATACCAAAAGGGTATAAAATAACATGCTAAAAGAAAAATTATTCTACTAAGATTTGAAATAAATTTCCAACTATGTTCCGTATTTTTATATTTCTAACATCTATATATACATTTTTAGAGACATTTAGCATATATTTTCGTTTAATTGTACAATCCTGAAGTTCCACCACATAACATCTATATATTTTTTTTTTTTTTTTTTTTTTTTTTTTTTTTTTGTCAACAAGATGTTAGTTTGAATTTATAAATGAGGATTTGAGTTTACAATTAAATGAGATTATGTGGTGGTTTGAGTTTATAATTGAAAATTATGTTTTAGATTTTATATTATCAAACGAATTTATTTGTAAGTTTGAGTTTAAAAAAAAAATAGGATTTAAATTTTATAATATTAAACGAGTTTATTTATCAGATTGGGCTCAACTAAATTGTTTTTTTTTACTGATTTTCGTAACAAAAGGATTCTAGATATTTTTCAAAACTTCTAATAATATGTTAGGACTTAGGACTAAGATAAATAAAAAAGAGATAAATACAAAAATCCCTAATCTAAATATTAAGAAAAGAGGGGACGTCACAAAATATTAATACATATATATTTTCTAATTTGTTTTGTTTTATTTTGATTTTTATGGGATGATACAAGTTATTATGTGAGGTTACAGAGTAACATCGATTATTGGTTTGTTCACTGTTTCATCGATCAGGTGTTTTGGTTTTTGGTGCCAATCGGGTTCTAATCTAATATAAATCTGGTTTTCTTTGGTTTTAATTAGTTTAGTTTGTCTAGTAATTGGTGAAATGAACAATAAACCGATGAAACTCAGATTTATGGAGTAATAGAAACTCAAACTATTAATTCGGAGGTAATAGAACTCAAACTATTAATTTGGGGAGATTTAAATATATAACTTTTATTTCGGAGAGAAATATGTGTAGAACATTTCTTTGATGGATATATAGATTGAAGTCAAAGTTCATGCTCTATCTGGCTAGATATGATAGTTCTTGTAGGGAAATAGCTCGTTTTCCCATTTTTGCCTAACCATTTTTTACTATTTTCCACTTAAAAAACTTAAAATTTTGGAAATGTTTTTTCATAAAATACATACTTAAAACAAAAAATATACCCTAAAAGAAAATGGAACCTAATCAACCCAAACATAATGTGTAATTGTGTTTTTAAATATAAAAAAATAGAAAATAGAAAATTTAAAATAATTTTAAGGAAATGGCAAAATCTATAAATGTCACCCAAATAATTCCTTATCATTAACTCGATTTTAATTTGAAGTACAAATATTTTAGTATTACCTAGCACATTTTCATTGGTTTACAAAAAGGAGGTGAAGGAACCAAGTAATGTTGGCCGACCAAAAAAAAAAAAAAAAGAACCCAGGTAATTATGTAAGGAAAATAATATGGTTTGTATCAAGTAGATCTTTCTTTTTGTATTATTTTAAATAATTATGTACTACTTGGTTGTACTATTTGAGAACCATAATAAGTTTTTTTTTTTTTTTTTGTCATCTGTATTATATTATTGAACTTTCTTGGAATCTAGGAGAAATACAAACGCCTAAACGAGGGAAGCTAAAGCCAGCGGATGACGAATATGTCCTCAGAGTCTTAATTCTATGGAAGGGAAACTAAAAGCACCAATACAACACATAAAATTTTAAACCCATAACAAAGGAGGACAAACCCTTATACCAATAACAGAGATCAAAAGGCTAAAATCCTAGGAAATACACTAGACTTAAGAATGCAAAAAACTTTTCTCCAGTTAAACATAATTAAGTTAAACATTGAGATATATATAGATCCTACAAAAAAATCTTGCGATTTACATGTCACCCAATTTTTTTTTGTACTATTTTGTTTTTCCTACTTTTTTTTTTTGTGAGGACGAAAGTTAAATACTTGTTGAAGTTTTGGTCCCATGTTCATCCGAACGTGTTTCATGTTTCCTTTGGCTCTTCTTGTGTGTGTCCCCCTATTTTTACTACCAATAATGATCATTGTGTTTTGTGGGTACTACTACTACTACTACTATATGTTGATACAACCAGCGAAAAACCAAATTCTAATTCAAATGAAATCTTTAGGATAAATTAATGCACTTAGGAGTAGACATTATATTAACATCCAATCATGTTTTGGGATATACAGTGCTTAATTCTTTTTTTTTTGTTTCTATATAATTTTACTCTTAAAACTTCTTTTAAGCTGAATTACCAACATTTTAACTTTTATTAACTAGTAGAAAGTAAAGAGATTGTGATGTATTTTATATAGGATTGAATTTCGAGCAACATTTTGAGACAATAACGAATTGTGTATATGGTTTCTGATTTCAAGCTAGGATCTTCTAAATTTCATTCATAATAAGATATTCTTTTATGAACCAAATTGAAACCCATCAGTTTACTAAATTCTCGTTTCCAAAAAGAATAATATAAACTTAAGATTCTGAGAGAGAGACCTCCTCAAGATCCTTAACAAAAGACCTTGTCACTTTAATCAATGGTCATTTGCCGTGGAACGCTGGGAACCACATGTTGGAGATGTTTTTCCTAACTCAATGACCTTCTGGATCCACACAGTAGGCATTCCCTCCCAGTTTTGGCTGGAGGAGATCTTGTCCAACTTTGGAAATTCTTTTGGGATAACCAGGGCTGTTGACGCTCCAGCTGCAAGAATCCAAGTGACTGTTAGGGCAGATGAACCTCTCTGGTTTAGGAAGAAAGCCCAAATCCCAACAGGCGAGATTGTTTTCCATGACTTATGAAAAACTCTATCGTTGGTGTTCGATATGTCATCGCCTCTGTCATGAGAAAGCTACCTGTCCTCTCAACCCTGATATGCAAAAAGAAGCCTGCTCTGAAGTAAGGATCTCATCTAAGGATATTGGAACTCTCACAGATCCAACCTCCCCCAAGATCCGAAGTGAGAGACCGCATCCCTCGTGGTAGAACCCTAAGGTAGCTTCGCCACCACCAATAACTCTCTCCCTGTAGATGAATACAAGAGCCGCAAAGCAGAAGGGAAGAGAGTCTCTCACGCGGAGAGGGGGACTGTGTGGAGACGAATGGAGGCTAGCGGCTCTAAGCCTCGATTTGGACCTCCGAGAGAAAGAACAAGGGATCAACATTCTAACCAAGTTAATACCAGGGAGGAGTTTAGAACTCAGACCAGAGGGCATGTAGGAGATCGACAGAGTAGCTATAGTCTTCGAAACAGAGGGCCATCCCACCCTAGGCTATCAGAAGCTGGTCGTCGAAAAAGAAGATATGATGACTCTTTTCATCCGGAGAGAAACAGAATACCCAGCAGTAGTGAGAGAGATCTGCAGCCTGTGCAAACTCTCGTCCGACAGTGTAATGTCGAGAAAGCAGACGCCACTCCTCAACAGTGCTCTGATTCCCAATTAACGGTAACAGATCCCCAAGTGGTGGCCATTAAGGCAAAACAAGGTCACTCCACACTAAACTATTCAAGGAGTAGAACTTTCCGTCTTAATTTAGCAAAAAAATCGACGGTTATGTGCCTTGCTAATGAAAAGATGGGAACGAACCTTATGGTGGGGGAATCATCAGACACTGGTAGTTCGGCCAAGAAAAGCTTGAATTTCAACGCTACTCAGCCACCAGAAGAGGAGTATCTGCTTCAATCCCAGGTTCAACAATTGGTGGAGGACCTAAAAAAGAACAGCAAAAAAAGCTGGTATGAGCAAACCTTAGAAGGAGAGGAACCAGAGGCGGCGTTATTGCCAATTACAAATCAGTTTACAAGTACAATCCGGATTGAGGATCCGAGACTCAACTCTGAGCAATTAGACGGGAATTCTGGGGAAGCTGAGATTGAAGGATCAAATATTATGCAAGCAAGAAGGGAGGATGGTATGGAGCTGGAAGGTAATGGTGGTACGGCGGAAAACCCCATGGACTGGGAGGCTTTTAATGAGCCTTTAGCGCAGGTTGATCTGGAATGGACGGAAGAGGATGAGTTGGCTTTTAGGGAATCTGAGCAAGTTATGAAGGAAGGTAACGATTTTCTCGTGAACGACGACCTGCTTGGAGAGGAGCTGGAGGAGCTCATCGCGACTGATCCGGTTGCAGTGGAGAAGATGGCTCGTGAGTCCCCTGCTGCTGGCATTGAAGTGGGCCTTTCAAAGTCTAAAATTAAAAAGAAAAAGGAGAGTAATTAGAAAAAGCCCACCTAAGAAGGCCCAGGGAGAGAAAATGGAAAAAACAGGAGCAGCTTCACGCAAGCTGTTTAATATTCAGGGGAAGTTCTCTCCAAAACGTCCGATAATTGCTTCGGTGATGGCAAAATCTAAAATCTCCTCCAAGTCCAAAGCCCCAGTAGAGAAAGTGATAATCCCGACGATTTCAAAAGGAAGAACCCTCAGTGCAAAGGTTGATCCCAAGGAGGCTTCACACCTCCGGGAGACTAAAACATGAGTATTCGATCGGATAACATATTAGGAGTGGGTGAGATTTTGTTCGCTTGTTGACTGGAGGTTGTTGATTCGCCCATTCCAGGTTTTTCTCCCTCGATCTTCTGGTATTCCATTTATTTTCATTCTCTTCTTGCTAAGGATTTGTGGTTGAAGCTCTTGTCGAGTATTGGTAGTTTTTGGAGTTGTTGTGACTCGGGTACATCTGTAGTTATGATGATCCTTTCCCTCCCTTTGGGAGAGATATATGTTTTTTTTCCTCCTTTTTCAGGGAGAGACAACCTTCTATGGTTGATAATCCTCTTGTCTGGGCGATTTTGAGTAATGCTGATTACGCCTTGATGGTCCGCTGGAGATGCCTAGTTCAGCCTGGTATCTCAGGGCACACCTGGCTATCGTGGTTGTGGTGGAGCTTGTGGTCTCTTCCCGTCACCAGTATTTTGCTTTCATGTTATTGTCACGCTCTTTGCTCCCTGGTAACTACATGGTACAGATTTCCCAACATGGTGCGGCAAGGTGGCTGTATCTTGGACTCTTTCTCGGGCACTCGACTCTTGGGATTTCATTCCCACCCTACATGATGTTTCCCTTTCCAGGTAGCTGATGATTCGTTATTAGTGTGAGTTAGGTTTTTAAAAACCCGTCGGAATCTTTGCATTCCGCTGTGGCAATTTGTCGTTCTGCGATCGGCGATTCGCTCTTGGCCAGCCCTTCGCCATCTCATGTGGACTATCAGCTATGTGGTTCACCCTATCTATGTGGCTTGTATGCCCTTCTATCCTCTTAGTATTAGCTTTTGTTGTTGTACTTTATGTTTGTATCCTTACTGTCATGTTGAGATGATGTGGTTCACTAGGAACCTATTAATCTTTGTTGTGTTATCTTCCCATGTAAGTATGTTGACCGTTGTAAAGACTCACCCTAGAGGAGAGATCTTGTCACTAGCTTAATGAAATGGGGTTTGTTGGACCAAAAAAAAAGAAAATTTCATAGGTATCATAGGGGGTGTATTGAAACCATGATTTTGGAAGATTTGATGGGATTTAGAAAATTTGGAATTTTGAATGATTTTAGGGAAATTGATATGATTTATTGTAAAATTCTTTCAAATCCCACATAAAACCATGAGATTTGGATTTTTCTATCTTTAACTAAACAAATCTCACCTAAATCCTCCAGAATCTCAAAAATCATTAAAATCCAGATCCACAAACTATTTTGAATAACAGTGGATTTTAAAGTAGATTTTTAAATCATCAGTTCAATAACAGTGAATTTTAATAGACCTTTTAAAATACATGATTGAATAACATAGGATTTGTAAGTTTCACACAAATCACTTAAAATGTCAAGTTGAATACACCCCTATAGTCTTTCTTGATATTGTTTTTTTTTCTTCTTCTTCTTCTTGATTTTAAATCAGTATATACAATTAAAGTTTTATAAAGAGACATAGTTCATCATATTTGAACTAATAATATATTTTCATTATTTTTTAATGATTTTAATATATTAAATACACTAAATATTCTAAACTTAATTAATACCTTCAATAAATATAATGTTTTACACCAAAACCCTAAAAGGTCTACAAGCTCTGTTGGAGCATTCGCCTCATAATATAAAATTTTTGTTTTCACATCTCTGGTTCGAGCCTTAAAGGTTTCAATTTTTTTTTTTTTCAGTCTTTCACTTTCTTCGCCGACGTTTCTCTTTTGCCCGGAGGAGTGTGACTATATCTTCTCTTCTGTTCTTGATTTACAGGTTTTTACCTTGTTTCTTTCTTGTGCACAGTTTCCGTTTCTATCTCAGTTCGTAACAGTTCAAGATTTATCGATTAAGATTTCTGAAAGTATTGGTTTTTAAAATAGTGATTTAGAAAAAGTTTAAGAATCTTTGTTATGATTACGTATTGGGTTTGATCGGTCTTTTGTTTTGTTTGATGAATTAAAACCCTTAATTGCAATTGTCACAGGAAGCAAAAAGCTAAAAAAATATGGACTTTGATGATGAACCCAAGCCAAAGGAGGTTGCTAAAACCCGTAGATTCGCACCTGGCCGTGCCGGGAAGCCTAAACCGAAACCTAAACCGGAACCCCCTGCAGATAAACCGGAGCAGCCGGCGTCGTCACAAACTGAGTCTGTGAGCAAGAGTGAGCATGACGTTGATGCCAAGTCCACTGGTGCTGCTAAGGTTGAACCACCTGAGGTCTATAATGGTGCTGTTAAAATGGAGATTGATCCAAAAGTTGATAAAGAACCGGAGATCATGGAAACTGAGTTGATTGTGGAAGAACAGCTTCCGTTACAGGAAGAGAAAATGGAAGAAGATGATGATGAAGAAGAAGATGTTGTTGTTCGTGAAATCGATGTTTTCTTCAAACCGTCTATTGATGCTAATACCGAGGTCTGTATTGGATTAGATTCTTCAAACGACATTTTTGGTTTTCCTAATTGTTTATGGAGTTTTGATTAATGTGTGTGTTTCTTAAATGTGACAGCTTTATGTTCTACAATATCCTCTAAGACCGTCTTGGCGTCCATACGAAATGGATGAACGATGCCAAGAAGTGAGTGTTCTACTTTGTGTATTGCTATTACTTGATCTGCATCTTTCTTTTGGTTCTAATCTTTTCGTTTATTTATGTGTTTTAAGGTTAGAGTGAATCCTTCTACATCGCAAGTGGAAATTGATTTGTCTATGGATGTTCATTCGAAGAACTATGACTCCACGTTTGGAGTAAATATGACTAAGCAGGTAGGGTTTTAGTTTCCAACCTTGATTTATGTTTGATCTTTGTGATGCATTCATTTCTCTTTTTTCTTTGTTCATTTTGGTAGACTTTGAAAACAACTTGGAAGCAGCCTCCTACGGTGGATTATGCTGTTGGGGTTCTTTCAGGTGATAAGGTATTGTTTTCGTCGTTCGAAAGCTTGATAACATTGTTGTGGAATGTGGACTGGATACCTTATCAAATTGGACTTGTTGACTTGCAGTTACACTTGAACCCTGTTCATGCTGTTGCTCAGCTTCGACCGTCTATGCAGTATCTTTCATCTGACGGCAAAAAGAAACAAGCAGAATCCACTGAAGAATCTGTCGGAACATCCAAAAAACAGGTATAGATCATGATCCAAAATTTGCAAAAGAATTGAGGTGTATTGGTTTTGGTTCAATTTTTAAAGCGCTATTGCTCAGTCTTATTTCTATTTCATTTCTTCTTTCTGCTGTGTCAAAGATTGGCCTGACTAGTTTGGCTACGCTTATGCCACCGTTTACATGATTCTAGATTTGAGTCTATATATTCTATATGTGGCAGAACAAGGGAGTGCAGGCTTCGACGGATCAGAAACCAAATAATGAAGATGTATGACTTTTATTTAGCTTTTATGTGATCTTTTCTTTGGTTTGTTGGTGGATATGGCTTAGTAAAACTTATGCTGCTATCTTTCTTCTTCCTTTAGAATTGGCTTGCACTCACGTATCATGGACTTCAGTCCGAAAGTTGCTCCAAATATCTTAACGGGATGATGTCGAATGGGAACTCTTCATTAGATTTCAATATGAGCCCGTAAGATGTCTTCCTTTTCACTTAGTTCGCCTTAGAGAATTTGGGGCTTTCCTGCTTACCTTAAAACTTTTTCTTTTTTCTTAATATCCTCTTGTATTTCCTTGAAGGGGCGTTTATATCAATGAACTGTGCCGTGGAGGAAGCAACAAAAACTCTGAATCGAAAGAGACATCGAAAAGGTATAATATATCAGGGTCATCTAGTTAACATTTGTCATCTAATCATCAAAAAGAAAATTCACTGTCGCTTTACCAATGTCTGGTCTCATGTGTCATCTAGTCAACGTTTGCACCCTTTTATTATGTTCCTTAAGATGTAGTCTTCTGCCTACAGGGTCTTGCTCTCCTTACCACTTAAAGAACGTGTGCAAAAGTTGCTCTGCGAGGTTGGTAGCTTTTGTAGTTATGCTTCACAATTTCCTGTTCTTTTCTGTTTCAAGATGAAAGATATATGGTTTCTGCTCTTTAGTTTTGAGTAAAATATAAGCCATATGTCTAACTCATTCTATCGTAACAGGGACCACCGCTGCTTCGATACAGTGTTCTTAAGCATTATGCCTCTGAGTTCTCAGACGAGGATTTCTTAGAGGCCCTCCAAGAATTTGGCTGGTTAGTTCAAGGTTTATGGACTCCCAAAACTAGTCTACTAAAACTAGACGGGCCTGTAGGAGCTTCCAGGGATTATCTTCTGTGTCTGTTCAGCAAGAAAACAACTATAAAGTATTCTGAGGTTGAAGCGATGGGTAGCCTTAAGGATAAGGCGAAAACTATGTTGACTGCATTTGCCAAAGAAAGGCCTCTGCTAAACGATTGGAAGTTCAAAGAGCCCACTGATGTCTCATTCATAAAATCCTACCCAGCGATTGTTATGGAGCAAGATAATTTTCTTGCGGAAAAGAAAGAGAAGCTAGAGTCAGTATTGAGTACCCAAGGAGGAAAAAGTAGAGCTAATAACAGGAGGAATGTTGTTGGCAAAAATTCATCAGTTACAGTTAAACCGGAGGTTCCAACAACCCTCTCTGACAAAGGAGGAAGTTCAAGAAATACGATACCTCGTGCTGATGGACAAAAAATGCCACCGGAACTTCAAAGGGCGTTACCAAAGGCCTTAAAGAAGGTGTTTCAAACTCACAAAGTTTGCAGGTGAGATTCGTTAGAATTATACTTTTCAATTATCTGAACTTTGAAATATTTCAGATTATTGGATATGAAACGGATTTATTTTGTGCAGCTACGAGACAATCTGCCAAGGACTTAGGGATCTTGCAGTTTCGACATCGAATAATCCAAAAGCTGATTCGGGCATGGCAGTGAATGTGGCGTTAGCTGTAGATGCTTACCAAGACGGTCTCCGAGAAGCTATAAGTGATGTGGCTGTTGACATTTACGGCTCTTTTGTCTCTAAGTCGTCTCCAGACCACCCAGAATATGATGCTTTGAGGTTACTTGTTTGTTGGAGCATACTCACATTGGTTCTTTGTGTTTCTGTGGAAACTCTAATGACTGTGTTCGTTATCATCAGGAAAGTGGTGATTGAGCTCTTACTTAAAAATCCACCTGGAACAAGGCTTATGAAGGCTAATGTATTTACAGAAGGCAGGACCGTGCTTAAACGTGAAATCACCAACAACGAATACATAAAGGTCTTCACTTGAGTTATCTTCTACTTTCTGTGTTTTGACCAAAAGTGTTGTTGTTTTAGTCTCTAACTCTGTGTTACCGCAGGTGATGCACGACCTCTGTGAAACCAACTCTTCAGGATGGGTTTTACAGAAAGCTCGATGATGAGTTCTTTAGGATCATCACTCACAAATCATTATGACTAGAGATTGAAAATTAGAGAATAGGTTTTTAAGGACCTATAAATTTTGATATATCTTGAGAATTCATTTTGTAAACGGTTCAGTAATTTTGAGAGTTTATTAGTATTTATTTTTCCTCTTTGACCTCAAATTTTTATTACTCAACTAGAGTTGGTGAGACAAGCTACACTGTTGTAGGAAAAGAAGTGGTCAACTTTTAGAGTTCCAAACCTGGTCAAATTAGTTTAACTACATGCAATCAATCCCAAAAGCTGAACAGACAATCAATCCCCATTGCATTGCCCATAGAAGAGCTTCAAACTCGACTGAGTGTCCTAATTTTTTTTTATGGATTAACTTATCTCAGTAGGCATCTTACGGTATACTTAAACATGCAGGTGAACAAAAGGAAAAACAAAAAAAACAATGGAAACATTGAAAATTGGAGGAAAGCGTAAAAATACTTAAAACTGCTCAATCTAAATGTTTTCATAGTTGATGTGATCTCAGTTAACTTTGAAACGAAAAAAAGGTAATACAAACTCATAATCTGTTGTTCAACGAGAGAACCAGAGAAACATTGTCCAATCTATTCAGTTACTTGAAGAGGCTGCAAACCCGAACTCACTCTTGTGTCTTGTTTCACCATCTTCATTTGCTGCTGAAGTTCCCTCAGAATATGTGCACCAAGTCATATGCAAATCTACTCCATCATTAAGGAAACCTACTCGGACAAAGAGAGGCAAGAGAGAACTATTTTCGAGTGCACATAAACTTTTTCTCTATACGAAGATTACTAAACAAAAAAGGCCATTTCTAGGTTAATCACATGTTTCTAGGAAGCTATCTATTATTACCTACATCATATCATACCGTAGATGTTCTTTCATAAAGCTTCTCAAACCTTCAATTTACTTTTTCACATTTTCATATTATAAGTGTGACAAACGGATGTTGAGATTAAGGATACGTCCAGAACAGCACAAACGACTGCAAAAAAGAGAAAAAAACACCATCATTATTATGAGCATAACACAGGTTGATAGTGGACATAAAAATAGTTGAATCTAAGGATGGTATTTGGAAAGCAACAAACAATGTAAGAAAAAGGAAACGATGGCATACCATAAGGCCACCAAGAAAGCCGTCAAAAAGGACCCGATTCAACGAATCAAAGTACAAGTCAGCTGAGAAACCTGCCTTAGCCATAAGCCCAACAGATGTGATCAACATAACCACAAAGTAAAATACAAAACCAGTCAAGCCATTGAATCCAATTATTCCTGCAAGGACACCAGCTATGATAGACAGAAACGTCCGGCTGCAAAAACAAGAAAATATTAGGGACGACGAGAATGATCATCTTTTCGAGGATAACAAAAGACACAAAATTGTATAGAATCACAGACCTGTTCTGTATGACTTTCAAATTGTTCTGCAAATTCTCAGCACTAAAGGTTGGTATGTCACTCATGAGATCTTTTGATCTCTTCTCAACAGAACCCATTTATGATAGCAAAAATCTGAAACGACATAAAATTTCAAATTGGAATTTACATTACAGCAAAGAAAAGGGATGAACTTGGACACCATGGAGTATATGTTAGATTAGAAACCCTAAAAAGTATTGATTTTGAAGTAAAATTCCACAGAAACATATCAAGGGTTTCTAATTGATTCAATGATTCCATAACTAAGTAAAACCGAATCCTAAATGCTAAGACTATAAGATTTATTTCATAAGTAGTCTAGGTAAGGTTCCAACAAGAGAGTGGGAGGAACAACTATGGTTAATCTGATGATCTGGTTTTGTCGATCTCTTAAAGTCAATTCCGATCTACTTTGAGATCTATAAACAAACATTGGAAAAAGGAATTGAAGAAGGCTTACAATTAGAAACGGGAGCAGGCGAGAGAGATAGACCGAAGCAGCTTGAGAGGAACTAATGGAGAGGACGAGCCAATTTGAGAGAGACAGAGAAGAATCAGACGAGAGTATTCGTAAATCTCTCTCTCAAGTGCTCACAAAAGAAAAAAAAAAAAAAAAAAAAAAAATAGAAGGAAAAGGAATATATAAACCGGAAAATTAAACCGGAACCAAACCATAAACTGGATTGTCCAGAATTAACAAAAAGTCAAAAACTCCAACTATGGCTACTAGCAAAATTGCTTGATGAGTTGATTCAACAGATGACATAATTACATCGTCACAATTTTTGACGAGAAAAAGCTAATTTCAACTAGGCTAGAACTTAATTTTCGATAATATTTTCGTATTTTTTCGACCGTTTATGTATTTCACCAAATTTTTGTTTTTACAATATAGTATTAGATAAATAGACTGAAAAACATAAGAAAGATTGGTAGTAGGTTTGATATAGTTCAGTTTGGTTGTAGTATGTTTAACATGGACAACAAACATAACTCATCTTCATTAGTCATTAGATAGTTCATCGATATAGATAAATTAGCTAAAACTGTAATGGTATCGATACAAAAAAAATCTAGTACATTACTATATTCGCTTTTATGAGTCATCAATCAAACCCATAAACTAAAATGAAAAAAAAAAAGAAAGAAATGTAAGCTCAAATATTTAGACAAAACAACTAGCAAGGTATATAAATTAGTATGGACAGCCAAAGAAAACTGTGGTTTGATTTGAAACCAAGCTAAACCAAACCGTTTGTGTTGAGAAAATACAACGGTTTTGGCATCGATTGAAGTTCGGTAACCCACCCGTAGCCACCACTGATGATTTAGTTCTACTGAGTGTAAACTAGATAGTCTAGATTAGTCAGATTGATTTATGAAATCTCTCATATACATAATTAATTACCATCTTTGTTAAACTTAAACATATTAATAGAGACAAAACCTATCTAAGCTAGCTTCAATTTTTAACTAAATCCATTCGTTAGGTTTCCACTTTTCGATTCCATCATCAATCTCAGTAACAACATACCACAAACGATGACAAAGTATTGTTGTTACAAATGGTTGGTGTGCTAAATTGAATCAAATTAATCTGTAAGAACAGAATCATTAGAGCGACGATGAGGATGACGATACTCAGTTCGAATTTTGGATTCGAGAACGGACACATATCGATCTAGAACAGAGATCACAGCTTCAAACTCGGACACTTGTTTCTCGATCGCGTCAATTTGTCCGACAAACTCATCAAAGCCACCACTTTTTGATTTCATCTGCTCCGCGAAAACTCTCAGCCCAGATGCCACGTCACCGAGATCATCGTACTCCGACGCAACTCTCAGATTCATCTTCTCCAATAAATCCAGATGGTTGTTCGTTCCCTGTTTTTTTAAATCCAATTCCAAATTTTATTTCAGATCTGTTTTTTTTTTTGTTAAAAAAAATGATCCAAAATAAAAAGCTGTAAAAAAGTTAAGTTGACCTGGAGCTCGGATTTGACCATGGTTGATACACTTGTGAAGAGGTTTTGTAGCGATTCAGCTAGATCATCACGCGATTCCGCCATTGTTAGCAGAGAGAGAGAGAGAGAGAGAGAGAGAGAGAGAGATACAATTATCGGAATACACAAATAAATGATGACTCTTCTGTTGTTGTTTTTTTTAGTTATATATGACATTTCACTAAATTAATTAACTTGAGTTGATATTATATTGTTTACTACTTTGATTTATCATTGATTTTTTTTTTTTTTTTTTGTGGTGTTGATTTGATTATTTCATTTGTTAATTCGAATTTGTTAGAAATTAGAAGATATAATTCAGCAAAATGTCGTAATATTTTCTTGAATATTTATTATTTTTCTTAAAAAAGAAAAAAAAAAACATTTTGAAAATTACAAAGATCACAAAGCTTCCACAAATACAGTTCGCAGATTTATGAATAAAATGATTGCAAAGTTTTCGATTCACAGTTTAGAATTCACTGAGAATAGTTAAAAAAAATTTAGTACCAAATGAAAGCTTTTGGTTGAGGTAATTTGCTAACCTGACCAATAGCGGTACTTAAAGAGACATCAAACACACAACAATTGGTCTCATGAAGTTACATGTTATAACTTATAACCATAACAATAGCTTTCACATGCACATTATACAACAAAGGCCAATTTGCAGAAAGTGAAGACAAATAAATTGATGTTTTTGGAAATATATATATAATACACAAAAAAGGTACATTTGATGTTGCATCCTTGATTTTACGGGTGGCTTCTGTACAGATCGATGCTCCCTAGTTGTAGTCTCGAAGTCGAATTCACGTCTCTAACACTAAGAAACCGGAACCTGCAATATAACATTAGATCATATGACCATAGGAAAAAAAGAAAAGCAAACGGGACTCAACCAAGTTGTAGATTAGTGAAAAGGTTTGTAATATACCTGAAAAGATTTGCTTGGAATCTAGGTGTTGTTATTTTGTAGGATTTGCGTTGGAACCTCTCCTCGAATACCTGACAAGTTTGCTTGTCTAAAACACACCATGTCGATCCACCATCGTTACTTCCTTCAAGAACCCTGGGTGAGGCAGACAACAAACAGTGTTAAAGCACCTATTGTGTATATTTAGACTTTGAATAATAGGGAAAAGACATTACCAATCTTTAGGGTCTCTCTCCGGGGCATCGTTAGCAGACATGAGCTCGTATGCTATCAGTTGGTGCATCTGGTTGTAGAGTGTTTTGTATACGATCCAACAGCCTGTAATGGCAGAGATTGGTATATATCGCATCATAACATGTACTAACAAATATCAGAATTCTGAATCAGGCTTCATTTCATTACCTTTTGCACCATTTGGTTCTTCCCATTTGGAATCTTGGATTCCATCAAAAGCTGCAGTTGCCTGAGGCATTGAGAGGCATGCTATTTAGGAATAACCACAATGAGTTTAATTAATGGTAAGATTAGAGTTGTAGTACTGTTACTACTTACAATGCCAGCAGGAAGCTCTTCGCCACTTGCGAGTACAGAACCAGAGCATACCCTGTTTTGTCTCACAAATGGAAAAGACAGTGAATCTTTGTTCAAATTTTGGCATTTGCTGATGTCAGAAACCAGTTCCCTTAAAGCGTCCAATGCAACAGGCAATGCTAAAGCAGTTTTTGTGGGTTTCCCGTCCAAGCACAGTATGACTCTTTTATCATCTGTGTCTTCTTTCTCACTCTTTAAAGAAACAGCGAGAAGCAAACCACCCAGTGAAGGCAGAAGCTGCTGCAGCAACGAACTTGAGCTATCTAAGTCTAAACTCAAGCGAGCCTTCCTTGTTTTATATGGCTCATTTTTCAGATCAACTAGGACTTGCTTGATCATCTTAAGTACCTCAACTGCTCTTGGTACAGGTAAGCCGACCTCAACTAACTGAGTCAGGATAGGCAGAAACGAGTCATAAATGTTGGTCACATGGTCATCAACGCATTTGCGAACTGGGCAAGAGGAAGAGCTGACAGAGGAGTTTTCATCTGAACCAAACTCTGACCTCTGAATGCGCCATTCCCTGTCACCACTTTGCCTTCCGGGTAAAGAAACTGAGGCATCATCTGGGGAACACAGATTTCTCTCAAGTTCTTCCTGCTCATGTCTGTCTCGGGTTTCAAGCTTAGGTAAAGATTGGTACATTAAGCTATTTCGTCGTTCCCTTGTCAGGGTTCGAACAACATCTTGCAAAGATGATTCAGTTGTGAGAGTTCTTCTAGATAAAACCTATAAGTGGAAAAAAGAACAGCAAGACCATGAGTGATGAATGTAAATCCTGTTCCAGATACTTAGATAAACAGACAGAACATTCAATGTTTTGGTGTAGCATTACCTCATGCCATTTCTTTGTATATCGCTTAGTAACATCACAAACCCCATCCTTGGAAATCGCAATAACATAATTCAATTTTTTATTCCATCTACAAGGTGAGATTTTGTGAGAATATGGCAGTCCACTATGGGAATTTGTTCAATGTAGGACATGGAAAGCAAGAAATCTTACCCTTTCTCATATAACATGGGTTTATCATACACTCCTTCACAAGGGTCAAGATGGATCCATCTGCAGAAAAACAAAAGCGGCATAAATTGCTTCACAGTTGTAAGATCCTACAAAGATAATCAATTCGACATTTGTTTGACACATGAAGTTTACCTCTCCAACGAGTTAGAGAAGCATTCTGTCCAGACGTGATCTGTAAAGTCCAGTATCTGTAAATGAATACAAATATTACAAAAATAAAAGAAAAAACTAGAACTTTTGCAGAAAGTGACAATGTTAGTTAGCAGGACTACCAAACGAGAATCATAGCCAAACGAGCGGCAGTATAGCGTAAAGCAGTTTGCCCATTCTCCACAACGACCTCTCTTTGTTTCTACAAGCTGCAGGAACAGGGAAGAAAAATAGAACCTGTCAATGAAGTCAAGAACATATATCTTCCAATGTACAAGCTGATTAGTTACCTTTAGAGGATCGTTGTACCGAGGGAAACGAGTAATTGTTGGACACATGGTACAGCTGTAAATAGATTAAGAAAAAACTGTAAGAATCAAGTAATTTTTGCTCTCAACCTAATACACTCGATAAAATTGTTAGTGACTAAGCTTATAAAGTTCTATAACTATCTCCTGTAAAGGCTGTGAGTTCGGAATAAACATGTTACAATTCCTGCACACGAAAAAAACTATACAGAAGTACATAGTAATCTACGTACCGATATAATTCAACTCGATTTGCTCCATAAGCAAGCTCTGAGGTGAGTGGGTCACCCATCCCCTGGCCTATGGTTTTGTTACCACAAAAGTCACAAGGAGGTTCATTGACCCATCTGCATTATCACCCAGTTAAACAACTTAATAAAAGAGGTTCTTTAAAACTACTGTGGCAATATATATTCTTAAAAGTACATATGCTACATAGAGAGAACAAATAACAGTACAAACCAATGAAAAAATGATATAAAGTCCCATCAAGAATCTCAATAATTTATGTAACTTATAATTTCGATTTGGGCTCAAAATATGAACTAACCTATTCGATTATGTTGAATTTCAATGTGAGAAGTCTTACTTAGAAGACAAAGGAAAAGGGAGCTTAGGGGAAAACCTGAAGGATCTTTTGAACCAGAAAAGTAGCTGAAGCAGGAAAGCATCTTCCTTTTCCTTTTTCGATGGCTCAAAATTCCCCTCCTAAGTGTTTGTTAGAAGCTTGAATCAGTTAAAAGTCTCTCACATAAAGATCAATATCAGAAGTTATATAGTTTCTGTTAATCGGTGAATATAATAAACTCAAACCTTGGCAAGAGAAACCAATGCTTTCTCCTCGAGCTCGTCTTTAGGAACAGTCTTTCGAGCAGCTTCTTGACGAACTGGATCTTCATACTGAACACAAACACAACAAAATAATTACAATCAATACATCAAACACATAAACCAATACACAAAAAAAAAATGCAAATCATAAATCAAAGAATCTTAAGTGTATCATCATCACACCATGAGAACTTGGCTGACATAAGGCCTAACTCTCCTTCGAATCCACCGTTATCTCGTGCTGCAACAAACTGCTGAAACATCATCGCATCTTCTTCTGCCTGTAAAACCAAGAAACATACAAAAAAATCAAAACAGGTTTCATCATCATCATCAAATCAGATTCCAATGAAGTAATTTAAAAAAAAAAAACCTGCAACATTCGAGCCAATTCTTCATCTGATTTCACCATTTCAGCATCTGAAGTCTCAACAGAACCTTCTCCTCCTCCTCCTCCAATTGAGAGCAATCGAAGTTTATCGGATATAGAAGCGAGATCAGACTCATCTAATACCAATCGATCATCATCTTCCACAACGATCTATATATATATATATATATATATCAACCAATTTGATCACAAATATCATCAAAAGATTCCATTTAAAAGAAAAAGCAGATTTTACCTTTTGTTCTTCAGGAGGAACCAAAGTGAGAGAGAAGATTTGAAATCGTAAGACCTCAAGGCCATCTTCAGTGTCGTAGTCGACATCGAAGCTCGAATCTTCGTGGCGTACGACAAACCTTCGAGCCACCATTTTTTCTCACAGATTATGGAGAATTCCAAAATGATCGATACCTCTTCTTTAAGTCTTTTTAACAAGTCTTGGAGTACAAAAGGGAAAGACAGAGAAACAAGAACGAGAAAACTTATTCCGGTTTTGTTCTTATTTCTGAAAACCATGTTTGGTACGATTTGATTTTATGGTCTAAAGTCTAAACCATAACCATGTTTGGTTCATCACCTTATTGATATAGACAAGTTTAATATTGTAAACTAAAATTATTTTACTGATAGAAAAATTAATTTACCGGTAGACCAGTTTAATATTATAAATTAAATTCATTTTATTAGTAGACAACTTACCAGTATATAAATTTAGTTTATTGGTAGACAAGTTAATTTATTGATAGATTAAACTTGTAAACTAAAATCATTTTTACTGATAAACATATTAATTTACGGGTAGACAAATTTATTATTATAAATAAAATTCATTTTATTAGTAGACAAGTTACCGATAGACAAATTTAATATTATAAAATAGATTCAGTTTATTGATAGACAAATTAATTTATTGGTAGACAAGTTAAATTAAATCTTATCTGTCACTTTCATATTTATACGTTAAATTCTAATTTTATTGAGCATGATTCAGTTTTACCAACCCAACAAATTGAAACTTATCCACAAATAACAACACCAATTCTTCTTAAAAAAATTATCTATTATTATTTGTGGACAATTATTATTTAATTATTTGTCCCAACTAAAATTTTTAATGAAGAAATCATATGTTTAGTTGTTTACACAAGAATTCATTTCAAACATAAACGTAAAAATAAAGAAAACGTAAACTTAGAAATACATTAAAAAGAAAAAAAAAATGAATGAAAAGAAGGAGGAGAGAGAGAAAAGACACTCTACTACCCGACAAATGAGAAGGGAAGTAGTAAAAAAAAAAATCATAAAGAAACTTTCTCTTTCTTTTTGCAGGGACAAATTCATCATTAGAAAAAAGGTGTGGTACCCGAGAAAAGATTTTGTGAAGTGGCATTTCTGATAAAGTTAGTCACTCTTTATGGTATAAATACTAATTTCTCAAGAAACCTCCTCGAACATGACTAGATAAATTTTTTTGCCGTTGCACAAATTTTCAAAATTTCAGACCGTTAACACTACGATTTACGATTATTGAATATTATAAACATATATTTTCTTAAAATTAAATTTCTTAATTTTTTGAAAAAAACTGAAGTGACATACATCTTATATATTTTTTAATCATCAAAGGGTATGTTTCAATCTTTTTTTTTTACTGAAATTCAATTGAACCGAGATCAAGAAAAAAAACTACTATTAGAGAAGACATTATGCATTTTATTAATAGCAATCTGAAATCATAGTCGAAGTAAAAAAGCAACAAGGAAAAATAGCAAGGTAAAAAAGAAAAAAAACACTTATTTTAAGAATAATTTAACTTCAGCGATCATCTTTCACTTTTAACATTAAAATCCTTCTGAACGGGATTAATATCGTCTCCCGATAGAGATTTGTAACAATTACAAAAACGAAAACGAGGATGGAATAAGCCCAATGCCATGATGAATGACCTCTTACTGACTCAATATCAAAATATAGACCGTTGATACCTGAAGCAAATCCGGAGAAGGCTACCATCATAATATATAGAATCTCAAACCCATCTATAGGGTAACTCAATTGAACATATGAGATCACGGTGAGGATTATACAGATCCATATCAAAAAGATATCCCACCTCTGATCCATATAAGTGATCAGAAACATGGTTAGGCTAACCATAAATTGGAAAATATTGAGGATAAATCGGTTAGCCTTGAAAATTGGAGTTGGAAAATTTGAAGAGTTGATGCAATCAATCAATATGCGAACGAAACCAAAAATGCTACCAACCCCTCACATCAATATTGAGGATTTTTCTTGGTGTGATCATCATCATAAATTATCAATACGGGTTTGGTTTAGTAATTTATGGCAATGAGATGAAGTATGTTGAAGAGCGTTTTATTGCCGACATAAAACGTTCTCATGAAAATAAATCTAAACTGTTTTGAGGAGTTGTGTGCTTTTTCTCCCAAGAAAACTGTTTCTTTTATTTTTCTTAATGTTGTAATTTTTTTTGTTTTGTAAGAAATGTTATTGTCCTTATTAAACATTTTAATTAACGAATACTAGAATGGTAAAAAGTGTGCTAAAAAAAAAAAAGAATGGGCCAAAAGAAAAAAAGAGTGATATTTGCTGCTTAGATATTAGGGATGTGATTAATATAGATTTTGTGGTTTTGTTACCACAAAAGTCACAAGGAGGTTCATTGACCCATCTGCATTATCACCCAGTTAAACAACTTAGGAAAAGAGATTCGTTAAAACTACTGTGCCAATATATATTCTTATGCTTACATAGAGAGAACAAAGAACATTACAAACCAATGAGAAGATGATATGAATCCCCATCAAGGATCTCAGTAATGTAACTTAATAATTTCGATTCGGGCTCAAAACATGAACTAACTATTGAGAAGTTTTAAAAGACAAAGGAAAAGGGAGCTTAGGGAAAAACCTGAAGGATCTTTTGAACCAGAAAAGTAGCTGAAGCAGGAAAGCATCTTCCTTTTCCTTTTTCGATGGCTCGAAATTCCCCTCCTTTAGAAGCAGCTTGGATTAGTCTAAAACCTTTCATTGTAAATTTCATCAAATGTTTCAATATCAGAACTTATATTAAAAGAAACGTTGATAGAAAAGACCTTCTTTTGCATTGTTCAGAGCTTTCCTGCAAAACGATGCTGAGCCAAGCAGTTTTGCCACTTCTAACAGTGTAATCGCAGAGTACACCACAATCTTGAAAAAAGTATTCAACAGAAGCCATAAAGAATGGGAATTTCATGTCATTAGTCGAAAGAACCTTGTAGGTAATGAACCATTAATTGTTGGAACCTTTTCCTTCCCACGAATCAAAATCGAATCCTCAATTGCCTCCAATGCCTTGACGTGATCTCCACCTTAGTCGAAGTAGCCTTTAACAAGTTTCTTGAGTTGTGCTTCCTTAGGATCTTCGAGTAAAAGAGAAAGAGAAGTCTTCATGTTTTCGAGAAAGAGTAACGAACGATTCTCCTCAAAGCTCTACTTGGTCTATACTCCTCTATGATTTTGAAAAATCAAACGGAGACGATAACAACAACAAGATGAAAGCTTTTATCACGTGTGATCCACGTTACGCAAGTTGGTGAAGCTTTATATCACGTGAGATCTACGTGACAAGAGAAACCCAAACTCGTGGTGTCGTCTTTTTCCATCAACCCTTCTTCCATATATCTCATGGGGAATTTATCGAACAACCTGTGTGCATTCTTTGTTTTACACATCTGTTGCGATTCGATTTCATCTTCCCCCGGAATAAACAGAGAAAAAAAAACCAGAAATTGTGCGTATTAACAGATAAAAACCCATAAGTCCGTCCGGTTTATATTTGCAATCGCATTTCTTAGTAATTGTAAAAAATCAAATTATGAACAAAAAATATTGTGTATATATATATATTTTTTGTGTAATGAAAAAGTTTATATTTTATCATCTAAAAATGTGATTTAATGGTATATTGAGAAAAATTTTATGAGATAATTAATGAATTATGTATATATTTTTCTCTTTCTTTGTGGGGATGTAAATAAATTAGAAACTTAAATAATTACAGAACAATAATCGGATAGATTTCAACACTCAGATAGATGGTGTTACCTTAATAGAAGAAGACATGAAGAAATTGCTAAATGGCACATATAACTTAAATAAACTGGTGAGTAGGAGATATAAACCAAACCAAAACCATAACAAAACAGATTTAAGAAAGAAACAAGGATCTACACAAACAAATATTAAATAACTAATAAGGTCATTAATGAAAACGCATACACCAGAGTAGTCATACATGCATGGTAGATAGAGATAAAGATAAATAGATTATCCTAAACATAGATAGAGCGAAGAGTTTATCCTAAACATAGATAGAGCCAAGAGCGTTCACATCACATTCAATCTCTACGCATAAAACAGACTAGTCATACATGCACAATGCATGGTAGTAGATAATAAGATTATCCTAAACATAGATAAAGCGTTAACTTCACATACGAGTTAACTTCACATACGATCTCTACGCATAAAACAGATTAGGTAAGTCACACAGACGGAGAGAGGTAGCAGCTAAACAGATACCCTAAAAGAAGGGGTCGTTTTTTCTGGCGTTAACAACTTCGCACTCCATCTCTACATTCAAGGTATCTTCATGGTCCAAGTAACCCTCCTGAATTTTAGCTAAAGGCATGAACTGAGCAACACCCCTCCCTGCGTTCGAGGCCATGACCCAACTTTGAACTACAAAACAAGCAACGTGTGTAAATCAGGTTAGTTATAAACTTAAAACCACTAGGTTATAGTCAATGTATAGTAGGACATCAGACATCATCAGTTAAGAACTCCTAATGAGAATGTCATCCGCATCTATTTTATCCCATGCATTAGCACCGACAATAAGCAATATTTTTTACTTACGGCATCCTGAAAGGTGATTCGATCCACGCGGGTCTAGAACCTGCAGCTGTGCTCGCACCATAACCAGCTCACCCGTCAATAAGTTTTCCCCTTCAGCTAAATGCACATAGCTGGACAATTGGCCCCCTGCGCTAGAGTCTCCCTTTGGATACACGGTTAGAGTCCTGTAATACATTATTGTCCACTTGTTAGAAAGAGTTACCACTTATACAACAATTATATCAGAACAACAAAAAGAAACATTCAGACTCACCACTTTTTTTCTCCCATTTGGAAGGTTTTTGAGATGTAGTCACTCTGTTTCAGAAGAGAAAAATCCCGAACACTCCAAGAGAATTTGTGAAAAGGGAGATTTTCATCAGCAGCGACAGGTGGTGAAGCAATCTTCACATGAGCACCAAACTCATGTTCATCTCCCTCCAAGATGTATCCATTGGCAGGGTCACTGAAGGCCTCAACTGGAAGAACTTGAGAAACTCCCCAGACCGAACTTGAAGAACCGAATTTCTTTACTTCCACATCTACATGTCAATACGTTAAGGATGTTATACACATATCACTGACACATTCATAAAATATATGTTCATACGACAGAGAGAGATACAAGGGTATGTGCATACGAACCTTGAACTGAAAGGTACTTGTTCTCTTTCTTGTTAAAGACGAAGAAAGAGAGATAAGCAGAGACCTCCATGGGTGGTGCTGATGTGGATGAGAGGCTGCTCTTGTCAAGTTCCACATACATTGACACAAATCCTTTTCCATTGTCTTCTTCATTTCCTTTAGGGTATACAACCAATCTCCTGATTTTCATAATTTTGAGATAGATCGGTTATAAAAAGACAAACTTTCTTACTAAAAAGTGATGCAAGATATGAAATTTTTAGTTTAGAACAAGATCACATACCAGCTGTATCCACCAGACGAGAAAACAGAGGATTCGTTTCTGTTGTTGTTGACAGTAGTAAGCTGAGAAAGCTTGACAACAGAAGCACAAGGAGGAAGATGATCTCTCCAACTCTTCAAAACGGCAACATCTGGTACACTTGAACCCCTCTACACAACAACAGAAGAGAGGGTTTTTTGATTTAGAATTTTCCGAAATACTAATCAAACCACACAGAGCTAGAGCAAGATTTGAACTTTATGTTCTTTAGGACTAAGAAGACGAATAAGTTGAAAGCTTGAGAAAAGATTAAAACGAACCTGAGGGAAAGAAGTTGGAGGAGGATGATTTGCTCTCCAATTACTCATCATAGCAAAAGCTGATGCAGCAAAATCCATTCTTCTATCCATTCTACACAGTTACACAAAGACAAGTTTTTGATTTAAAATTTCCCAAATATGAAACGACGTACACACAACACACACAGCTATAGATTCCAGAGAAGCTACAAAACTACAGAAGACAAGGTTTTGTGAAAGCTTGAGAAACATTCCGACGTACCTTAAGAGGCAACGAGAGACGACGACGGAACTGAAGAAGAGAGAGCCTTTGACACTTGTTGAGTGTTCACTTCAGCGTCGCTTATAGAAACTTCTGGAAGCTCTCAACATTTTCTAGGGTTAGATAGGTGTGCGGTTTTATATGTGTTAAAACTATTAGTGGATCCCTTAGAAAGCCCAATGCAATGAGAAGTCCATTAGTCTACCTTATTAGGATTTTATCAAATAGAGAGAGATACACATTATATAATTTGTGTTTAGAACATAAAAATGAATATTGTTCTTAAATTTGCTATTTGAATATTGTTTTTTTTAAAAATTATATTACCAATTAAAGATTTAAGAGAATGAGAGAATAAGTACTTATAGGGAAGAGAAGTGATGTAAAATCATATTTAGAGAAATGTGAGTTACAATTCTAATTTATTACTTGTTTTAATACAATTGAGTGGAGATATATAGTTAATGCATAATTGTTTTAATATAATTGAGTGGAGAATTTTAGTTAATGTATAATTTATATGATTTCAGTTTTATATTAAAATGTGAGTTAAATGTGAAGATTAAATGTTTTTTAATTTATGGTTTAATATAAATATTTTTTTATGTATATGATTATGTGATAAAGATATTCTTTAATTTAAATGAGTAAAAACCTCATATATGATTTACTTCATTATTTTTTTCTAAGTTTCCAACTATTTTTTATTAATACAAAGTAATAAATTACAACAAATTTTATTGTGAACCGCAACTATTATTTACCAATCAAGTAAATAAGTTAGGTATTCTTCACTTACATTTTCCTCTTTTAGTTTCTTTGCACAATAAAAATCTTCATAAAGTATATAATTTATTTGTAAAGATGTAAGCAAATATGTTAACATTATTTTTATTAGAAAAAAATACAAATTCAAAGTTAAAAACTTTCCTAAGATACAAGTAAAAAATTCACCTCCAATGGTAAAGTTGTTAATTCAAAGTTCTTAAACTTTTTTCAAAAACTTGCTTTAAACCAAGGAAGAAGAAGAAGAAGCTTCAACTTCAAGCAAGATTCAAACCGTTCATTCAAAGGAAGAAGAAGAAGAAGAAGAATCGTGGAAGCAGAGGGGAGAGGACGTAGAGTCACCTGAAGTTGGTGCTGACTAGAAGGTTGAAGTTGCTCTTGGGTTGTTGGTGCTGAGTACAAGTTGATGTCGGCTTGTTGGTCTCGACTCTCTCTGCTCGTTCCCGCATATACTCATTCAAGATCAGAAATTCAAACACAAAATCAGTCTTACTCAAGAACACAAACACTCATTCAAACTCAATCAAGAACAGAAAGAAGCACTTAGCATCGATAATGTTGATGATGATCAAGAATACATAATCACCCAATACATCCGAACATCACCAAAACATAATTACAACAAATGGAAGAATATCAGAAAGATACAAACCTGCTCCTTTCCATGAAGTATACTGATTAGGGACAGTTGAAAAAAAAAAAAAAAACAAGCCATGAACGAAATATGAGAATGGTGAGAGCCGTTACAGAATCATACCTCGAGATCTAGTTTCAAATTAAGTATGGGTGGTACTGTAATTGAATCCATCGAGAGCTGTTCCTTGAGTGGGTGGTGAATGAAGCTGCTTCCTCACCTGAGTAGCCAGAACTTTTCCTAGCTCAACTCCCCACTGGTCAAACGAATTGATACCCCACACAAAGCCTTGAACTGCAACTCTGTCTTCATAGATTGCCAACAACTGAAAACAAAACATATACAAAAATGTCTGCTTTTATAACAATGGACCTCTGATCTCAATCTTAAAGACTATAATGATAAACCTGAAATTAGAGACAGATCGACCTTGGCATCCAAGTCATCAGTGAACACTTAATATGATAAGATATCTATTGTTGGGGGTAATCAAGTGAATATCAAAAGATCTCAATAAAGTGAAGGATATGCATGCATCCCATCCCACGGAGAATATTTGGATCAGATAACCCTAAATATCTAACATATCAAATCCCAATTGTGAGAAGCCTAAAATTTCGAACACAACTAATAGATAGAATCGTACCATTAGAAAGAGATTGGAGCATCGATTTGGTTCACCCAACTCTTCGTTCGCAGATCATGACTCTCGGCTCTTTCGATTGCATATGCTGAACTCGGTGTAGATAATGATCACATTGGATTAGATATTACTTGCTTCTCGATTAAACTCTCAAACTCTAACGATTGCTCTGTGTTCTTCGTTTTTGTTTTTCGGAGATAACGAGAAAGAGAGAAGGAAAAAAGAAAATACGCGCAAAAGATTGTTTGCCAAAAAAGAAAAGAAATGTAATTGTAATTAACAAATATGTGATTGTTTGTCGAATGGAATAAAATGAAACCTATACAGTATTTTGATAGAAAAATATGTGATTGTTTTGTATCCGTGCTATAACACTGGTTAAATTTTATTTTATACAAAATTTTGTATATTTTATATTTTAAAATAAAAATTTAATATGTTGTATTAGGTTATATATGTGAATTTATTTCAACAATGTATATTCTATATCATGACTTGAATGTCATTATAAGACATAATTTTGTAAATGTGCTTTTTAAAAAGCGAGTTATTATATTATAAGTAATTTACTATATTGTTATATTTTTGTTTTAGTATATTTGGTTTCTTGAAATTCTTTCATATTATAGTGACATATTATTGACATTGCTATAAAAAATCAATTTAGAGTGTTTACAGTTTCTAACTTTTATATCAAATTTCAATATATGAAAATATTATATAAAATTCAACAAAAGATAAAATTGATTTTAAATAGTCAAATTTTGACCCGTTACTCAGTAAAATTTTTAATTCAATAGATATTACTTTTAAAAAATAATATTACTAAAGCTTGAATATTTTATTGATTAAAAAATTTATATTTGTTTTTAAAAATTCAGCTTATGTTATATCCGGGAATAAAACTATTTTTAATTATAATAAATAATATTGATAATCTATTTGTTCCACAAAATAGAATCATATATAAAAATGAGAGGTGAAGTATAATGATAATTAACAAATTAATATATTAAGTTAGATATCAAAAGATTTTATTTGATGAATAATTTAATAAAGAAAATTAGTATGGTAAGTTATATGATATGATTTTTTTAAATATTCTCTTTAAGATTTTCTGTATAACTTATTTGTAACCAATTAATCTATCAATTAATGTATAACTTATTTGTAACCAACTTATTAAAATTATATAGTCTACAAAAAGATGTTGTGTACTTCCCTTTTATTATAAAGGAGATACTTCTTTTTTTTTTTTTTTTTTTTTTAATTTAAAGTTAAATTAACCTGGTCAGTCACACCGTGCATGGGCATTATAAATTTGTTAAATAACACATGTTAGTTACTAGAAAATATCTATATTATTATATTTTCCTAAAAGTTTTGTGTGAAATAATTGTACTAATATTAATATCCCCATTCGATTATTTGATGCATATATTTAACAAATGAAATAGTTAACTTTTTATTTTGGGTCAATATTAAAGATACTAGAATATAACCCGTGCTAGAGCACGGGTTGAAATTTTATTTATTATGTACTTTTTATTCAAAACATCATATATATGATTATTTTACTTATTTTAAAAAAAAAATTTGGACGGAAACTGTGCTAAATTATATGCTGAAAATGACTTATCAAAATAACATATACTTTGTAAGATCCATTCTAGTAAATCTAGATAATTAACCCGTGGCATACCGCAAGTTAAGTTGTGTGATAAAAAAATAATTTATGTTTTTTTATTTGATTTGTTTAGTGTTTAAAATTATATATTGTATTTTGATTGTTAACTTTATGAATTAACCCGTAGTATACCGCATATTAATGTAACGTATATTTGTCAAAATCATCTTAACCGAGAAAACCTACGAAACAACATTATTATAAACTTTAATCTCATCTGAGAAATCATATTTCTTGTAATTTTAATCCGTGCTCATATTTCTTGGAATTGTTTCATATTATAGTAATATATTATTGATTCGTGCTATAACAAATCAAATTAGAGTGTTTATAATTTTTAACTTTTTGATCTATCATATATTTATGATATTTTAAAAAATATCAAATTAAACTATTTTAAAATATTTCAAATTACATTATTTTAAAAGTTTATTATAATATATTAAAATATACAATTCAACAAAGAAATATATGAAATTGAATTTAAATACTCAAATTTTGATCCATTACTCAGTTAAAATTTTAGTTGAATAAATATTTTTTTAAAGAATAATATTAATAAAGCTTGAATATTTTATGGATTGAACAATTTTTTTTTGGTATGAATAGGGTGTATTTCGGTGAATGAAGATGTCAATGATTTATACTAAAAGTTTGGAGGGGTATTAGGTAAGATCTTATTTTGTTTTAATTAATTTTTGAGTTTTTATTATATATTTTTTTTTCTTTAATTTCCTTAAAGTATATATGGCCTAACAGTATACAGTTGTTAGAGATTTTATTTCTTTTAAGTTGTATTATTATTGGATTTTTTTTTAATTGTATCTCTATATAACTAAGGAAGTCAATCCATATAGCCTATTTTGTAACCAACTAATGAGTCAAATAATAACTATAACTTTATAACTTATAACTATTATATATCTACCAAAAGAAGTTGTGTACTTCCGAAATATTAAATAGGGGATATAGCAATATTGTGTATAGTGTATATGAATAATAATACCTATTTATTAGTAGAGATGCATTCTTGGAAAAGATGTTGACGTATCGTCACAAAAGAATTCGAAGCACACTTTAGCAAATAAACTTCATTAGTTATATTAATAATTAGAATTAGATCTCAATCAAATTTTATTATATAAAATAAAAGTATTTGTAGCCATTTTACAGTGAGCACCAAGGAGGCATAATATGGTATGTGTGGAAAGATCAGGTTGGTATTTGGTTGGAAGAAGTGAATTTTGATGGAATCGGGAACACTTGCTAAATTTTTATCGAAAAATACTTGGGTTCACCCCTAGGGTGTGAACCTCTCATTCACCCCTCTTATCTCAGCCAATTAGAATCTTCCACTAATATTTCATTAAAAAAATAAATCAAAATTAAATTAATTTAAATTAAAGAAACAAATTCTGTATACTTTTAATTAAGGAAAGTTAAATATTTGGCTTGGTTTAGTTTTTAGTAGAATTATATATCGGTTTGGGTTTACAAATGAAGTGATTAGGGTTTAGATTTTACAATTAAAACAAAATTATATGTTAGTTTTGGGTTTACAAATGAGGTGGTTAGGGTTTATATTTTACAATTAGAACGAAATTATATGTCGGTTTGGGTTCACAAATGAGATGGTTAGGGTTTAGATTTTACAAGTAGAACAAAATTATATGTCGGTTTGGGTTCACAAATGAGATGGTTAGGATTTAGATTTTACAAGTAGAACAAAATTATATGTCGGTTTGGGTTCATAAATGAGATGTTAGCGTTTAGATTTCACAATTAGAACAAAATTATATGGGTTTGGGTTCACAAATGAGATGGTTAAGGTTTAGATTTTACAATTAGAACAAAATTATATGTCGGTTTGGGTTCACAAATGAGGTGGTTAGGGTTTAGATTTCATATATGTCGGTTTGGGTTTATTAAAAAGTGGTTTAAGTTTTATAATTTATAATATGTATACAGATTTTTATTTTCTTATTTTATAAGGGGGTGAATGGAGAGGTTCACCCCTAGGGGTGAACCCAAGTATTGTTCATTTTTATCATAGTGAGATAATAGAGATAAGAGACAAAGCGTGACGATGATGAAGAGAAGAGCAAGAATTATTACATGAGACATTTTGCAAGGAAAGAAAGGTTAGTTTTTGTATCTCCTTTATAATAAAACGGAAGTACACAATATTGTTTTGGTAGACTTTATAATTTTAATAAATGGTTACAAATAGGTTATACATATATTATAAATTAATTTATATATTAATTGTAACAAATAAAATCTTAATTGTAACAGAAAATCTTAAACGGGTTATTCCAAATTGATAGTTCACGGATATTTCAAACTTTATTTAGGAAGATCACGTATATGGTTCCAAATATCTAGAATCACAATATTACCAATTTATTTTCCACATATTTTATTGATAAACTACATCAATAAAAAAGTTATTAAAGGGATAAAAATAT